>OZ004671.1:15159733-15353839 GCA_963924505.1 Agonopterix alstromeriana
CTTTCACGTGCTGGCAGCGTGACACCGCTAGGGTTTTCAAGTCTCGCATTGACTACTCACAAAATGGCGGCAAGTCTAATACAGCACGGACAGTCGCCATCAGATATATCGTAGCATACAAGGTCAAATATATCTGAGCAGTACTAATTTTCAATAAGTTTATTACAGTTAATGTTACCAATTATATCTAAATGTGTATTGTTATTTAAAATTGGAATGTATAATAACGGAATAAGGTCTTTTTTCCTACGCTGCTCAGATGTTTATGATCACCTTGACTGCGTAGATATATTTGATGTTCTAGACGTTCAGATATTTTTGATTGGTTATGTGTAAAGAAATTATTGAAAATAAGAACTGCTTTGAAATATTTGACTTGTTTGCTATGATATATCTGATGGCGACTGGACACCCTGCCCATCTCCCATTTCTACCTAACCCTCTCCCAGTGGGTGGTATTTCTCTCTCATTCCAGTCCAGGGTGAGCTACTGTCTATCATGCTTTGCCTCCGTATTTAACACATTCGTGGACAGTGAATGTCTATAGTAGTAGTGTAGTAGTCTAGTAGTAGTGTTAAGATAGTGAGTCCATCACCACTTTTTAATGGATAGTCCACTGTCCATCAAAAAGACTCGCTATTGGCTATGTGCACGACACTAGCGTGTCGGACCGCCGTGAATTATTTCAAGTAACATGTTAGTTAAAAGTTTGTTATTTTTATAATAAAACAATGTAAAAACTAAAGAAATTAGCAACATTATCGATATTAAAAATTTTAATCTATCTATTTGCTACAATCCACGATATTTGCAGTGCCAATTTCCGTAAAAACTTTTATCCCGATTTTCACACCTTTGGGGATAAAATTTAAAAAACCCTTTTTAGTGAGCACCTAGATGCCAATAGAAACTTCCATGGCAAACTTTAAGTTTGTAGTCTTTACAGTTTTGGAGATTTCGCGTTGAGTTAGTGAGTGGATATGCATAGATTCAAGCATATTTTACACAGCTTGTCCCACAAAAGTACACATTTCTGCCACCCTGGGCGCTGCAATCGATTTGTCAGTTCCCGTCACCACTTCGCACATAGCCAATAGGATTCCTCACGTTTTCCTCACTAAAACGCCAGATTTCTTCTGCCTCCATCATTTAAATCTTAAATGCATTGTTTCATTGTTTGACCCATAAAAAAAGTCATAAATGTGATGTCACTTCATGTCTTACCTGAGAGGCCTTGCACCAAGGTGCATAGAACATAACAAAGTGTTGCCCTTTAGACACAAACTTCTCTATATTTTGATCTGTTAAATATGCCATCCCGCTGTATATTTTGACATCATTCATATCTCTATCTGCTCTCTGAAAGAAAACATTTTATTTATTCATTAAATGATATATCTTCATACATAAAGATCATGGATCATTGTTTTATGAATCAATATTATTATTGAATCTCAGAATTATAATTATAAATTATTATCAGCTTTATTATAGTGTTTTAAACGACTCATCTATATCTCGATCTCGACCCTATCTCTCTATGTTACCTAATGTCATGCACAATAAATTATTTCAATTTCTATTTCGACCACAGAAGTTGGCTGGAGCCCGGCTCATCCTTTATAAAAGTTGCACGTAGATATGAATGAAGAAACATAGCAAAAACCTTATAATTATAATGTAGTGTACTGCGCACATTTCTCGCAGAACAGATCCGCACGATTTATCTACTTACGCGCGACAAGGCTTTTTTCCATATTACCGCGCGACTGAAAAGGAAAGGGGTAATTTTCTATGCAGCAAAGCCGCGTCGCACGCGAGTAGAGAAATCATACTAGGGCTGCAGACGGCTGATGGAGCCAAAGAGTTCCCAAGCGGTGACGACAGAAAGCACAGCGAGTGTGGTTTGGGGAGCATCCCCACAAGGTGGACTGACGACCTGGTGACGGTGGTCGGATGAGGGCAGCGCTGCACCACTCATGGTGATCCTTGGGGAGGCCCATGTCCAGCAGTGAGCATCTATCAGCTGAGATAATGAGTATACTGTTAATCAATCTTGTAAAAAAACTTACCTCCGTTTTCATAGTGAACACTTCACTAAGGAAGAGTGTGAGAGACGGCAGATCTCTTGTTCCCTTATATTCTACAGGTGAGAATGTGTTCTTGTGAAAATACAATAATGTTGGATACCCTGCAAAATTAAATTAATAATTATATAATGGGTTGTCACAATTCTATGAAGGAAAAGCAGGGTTCGAAATTATCAAGATAATTATTTAGCATATGCTCACGACTATATTCCCCGAGGGGGTAGTCAGAGATATTCCACGTTTCACCAGTAGTACCGAAACTCTGTCCAGTGTGACGGGGGGTGAGCCCGTCGCCACGTAATGGACAGTGGGTACAATACATGCCTCGAAATTGAAGCATGCAGGTTTCCTCATGATGTTTTCCTTCACCGAAAAGCCAGTGGTGTTACAAATCGTACATAAATTCCGACATACTATTTGGTACAAGTCGGTCTGGACGGGTATCGAACCATGACCTCCTGCACGGCAGGCAAGGTTACTCGCCACTGGACCACCACGGCTCACTAATTATTTTGCAGATAATTATTATCCAAGCTTATTGTTAGTTTTGAGTAAAATTTCAAACTAAAAGTTATAAAATTGCTGTTTTTCCTTTAACACACTCTTATCCAGGAAAACCAACACCTAGTCTTCAGTATTTTCGTTTCTTATCAAAATAAACAAATAAAAATAATTGAGAAAAACAACAGAAAACTAAGGATAATTCTTTAACAGCAGATTTTTTTTTTTTACGATTGTTTAGGTTAAGTCATCTTATGGTTCTATCTTCTCAAGATATCTCGCACAAAGGAAATTAGGTGCAAGATCAAAATACCTGTAATATCATTCTCATGGCAAAGTTTGGAATGGACCGTGCAGTCAACTTGAGCGATGGCAAACTTGGAGTCCTTGGTGTTCACCAGCTCCGCCAGCTCCGACCAGAGCGGCTGGAAATCTGTGCAGTGCCGACACCTAGAAATGTCAATAAAACAAATGACTCTAAGCCTGTAGAGGTACTAGTTTCTATACTTTTCTTTCAGTCATAGCTATAGCCATAGATTAAGTATATACTAGAGTTTACCTGCGATTTCATCTGATAAAAATTATTTACCAGAATTTAAGTCAGATCATAAGCTATAAAACAAAAAAGATTCATCAGAATCGGTTCAGTAGGTTTTGTGTGATGCTGTTACAAACAAACAGACAAAAATTTTAAAAAAGGTTGATTAGGAGTCCAGGTACCTAAAAACCATATGGTAAACTTTTTCATATAAATATCTTCAATGTACAAACATATGTTGGAGCGAGATAGATAGACGAGACCATTCACAAACACGCTATGAGCATGTATGGACCTAGCGTCAGTTATCAACGGAATGAATTCTACTTTTTTTTTCCAAAATTTTAGGTTTTTTCGCCTTGCATAATCCATAGCCGATCTAATGTAGTATATACTAAATCTATTGCTATAGCACACCTTGGACACTTAGCTGTTTTTCATACAAGTTGGTAAAATTGAAAAGAAGACGTAAGGGCGTGCGATACTGAGAGAGTGTGAGCGAGACAGGAATACTCACTTGCCCACATTTTACGCCACAATCCTGCCGCAGGGGTTGAGGTTAACATTGGTAGGGGGCAGGGAGTGTCCGTACTGTATGTAGTACTAGATACTCTGTTTTATACTGTGGCTAAGTACTCTGTGGTCATAGTAAACTTTCATACAAACATGAAAATAAAAAGCACTTACCAAGGCGCGTAAAACATAATAAAGTTGCCATCCATTTCTTCAACTTGCTGTTTGAAGTTATCTGATCCATATTCATACACGTAACTTTCTTCTGGCGTCACAATAATGGGTAAAAATAGGAAAAAAACAGACAGTAATAACTTTCTACGTAACATTTTCTTATTTGACTAGTAAGTATACTTATTCACGTATGATTATTAAATTAGTAATTTTGTTATAAAGGACTAGTTGTTCACATATCCCATGAACGAACTTTTTGTTCTGAAATTCACGAAATAACCAGGAAAATCATGAAAATTGAAAATCAATTTTTCGTTCATGTCAAATTGTCAGTGTCGTTTTTTTTTTAAATTTAATTATCCTTTCGGAAAGGCAATGGGAACTATCCCTTACAGCCGTTGTCTTTTGTTTAATTTTTCTTACATACCTGCAACCTTACAAAACCTATGCCTAACTCTTGAAATGCGAGGGTGGTTTTGGACATATTCTTAATGATCTGTGGGGTGGTTCGACACATTCCAATATTCAAGGGAGTTCTACACGAGGATCAATCCGAATCAAACAGGAGCGCCGATCTTTATTTCTCACTTTTACTACATTGTTCTCCATTAATGGTACATTATTAAACTATTTACACTACATTATTATATATATTAGCCACGAAAAACAAATTTAGAAAATTAAGAACCAAACCCCGGCCTTTTCTTTACGGTTCCCGCGCGAAAACTCCACGTAAGTAATTATTTTTAATTCTTGCTTACGAAAAGGCAAGGGGATCGAGCCCATACAGCCTGATCAAATGTAAATTTTCTTCTGAATTTTCAGGCCGAAGCCAAGTCTTCAGTTTTTCAATGTCTAAATCAAATAAGTTTCTTCAGGCCGAAGCCATGTCTTCAGTTTTTCAATGTCTTTATTTTCCAATCGCACTGCATAATTTTATTTAACATAAATAACAATAAATTATATCTGACTTAAATATAACTTACTAAAATATAACTAACAAAAATATATCTAACTAAAATATAACTAACTAAAATATAACTAACTAAAATATAACTAACTAAAATATAACGAACTAAAATATAACTAACTAAAATAAAACTAGCTTAATAAAATATTTATACTTAGTCGAAAAGCTCTCCCCGGGCCATACCAGATGCAATGGTGCCCATAACGCATAATTCAAATGTAATGTCAATTTCTGACACATTCTAGCCTAACTTAACCTAACACATTGAAATGCGAGGATGGTTCACACATTCCAATGTTCAATTGAGTTTTACGCAAATTTGGAAAATTAAGAAACAAAGGCCGTCCATTTCAAAGAGACTATAATCACTTGGTCCATTTTTTTCAATTCCCGCGCAAAACTCCATGTCTGTCAGAATCATGTAAATTTTTTTTAAATCTTTCCTTACGGAAAGGCATGGGGCACGAGCCCATACTGTCTGGAGTTATTACTGTTGTTGATTATAAATTCGCCCTAAAAGGCAGGCACAGACAGAACCATACTGCCTTTCAAGTTGTGCACCATATGAAGCTGGATCGTCCTCGTCCGTGTTCTGCCATGTCATCAGTAATTGTACCCAGCATGCGTATCACGTATTTTATCTCGTTCGCTCGCGCGCAAATAGAAAGAGAGCGAAGTTGTGATAGCTCAGTATCACGGTGGCATGCTACCTATGCAGGTATATTATTAACGGTATAAGTACCGATGTAATACTTACCTACCTACCTATCTACATTTATTTTTTCAAAACTGTATAAGTAAGTACCATCAACCGCGTGAATTTATCCATTTTGCAACTCATTTTGGGTACCTAGGTACATGGGCTTAAATCCCCATTGCCTCTCCGACAGCAAAGATAAAAACAATTTCATAGATTAAAAATATTTGCTCGTCAAAAATTCTGATCGGATACAAAAACGGAATGCTTTTTCACAATATTATTTTACTGTTTTAAAATAATAAATGTATCGTTAAATTAATAATTTATGAAAATAAACGTATAAAATTATGTGAGTAATAAGAACAGAGTTTATAAGAATTTACTTTTTTGAAATTAACTGTAAAATAAAATATGGATTTCTCTTGAATAGCCTTTTTGAGCAGCGTTTCCGAACGTACAAAAGAATGTGGTAATTCTTCAAAATGGTCGCTTTGTATGGTTTGCCAACTTGCATGTCTGTGTTTCTGAGTTCTTTGTTTTCATATTTCGTTTGATATTGTGATATTTAGACAAAAGTACATTCAGTTCCTCCGTTATATGGTTTATGTGTGAACGTTTACAAATATAAAGATAATAAGTGGTGTGATAGAAAGATGTCATCGGTAATGTGAGAGCTCTCGGCTATAGTTTTTATTTTACGGGATTATGACGTTTATGATTCCTATTCACATTTACACAAAGTAAAAGATTAACAGGTAACTCGATTTACTTACAATATAATCCTAAACAACGGCTGTTTTTAGCTGCAAATGTAAGACAAAGGTATCTCTAATTTTGGCATTCCACAGCTCTGTCGTGATTGATTCGAATTGAGCATTCCTTTAGCTTGTTCTATCGTCACTGCCCTAACTGGAAATTATCATTATCGAATCCCATTTAACGTTAAAACGTATGCATTGAGTTGTGAACTTGTTAGATACCAGTAAACAAATCTTCCTGCTTGTTCTTTACACAACAACAATCACTAAAACTAGTTGAAAGCCAAGTTGTACAATAAATATTCTTTCTTTTCAGACTCGCTACATAGTTATAACCGCCTGAAAACAGTAAAAAACCAATAAGAATGATAATACAGGCCAAACATTGACAGAACGATACAAACATTCGAACTATTCAGTACTGGAATTGTATAACTGAGTGTTTAAAATAACATACGAGAATGGTAACAGCAGATGCATGTGGATGGAGGGGCGTGCTTGTGTGATGGGAGGGGTGGGGTGAGAGGTGAGGCGGTGGGGCGCGGGCGCCATGAACCCGCCGGCGCCCGGCAAAACGGCCACGCGCTCCTCGGGCTATCACCAGAAGGCGCTTGCCGAAATCCGTAACTCCCTTCTCCCGTTCGCTAATATCGGAAGCTCTGAACCTCCCGGGTCGTCTGCAGCGAGCACCGTCAGCTCCGGAGTGAGCTCCGGTTTTAGCTCGTCGTCCGGTAACGGACTTGATAAGGATTTAAATGTGCTACCACAATCTCTCAATCAACTCATCGCTTTGGGGTATGATGAGGTGAGTACCCTTAATGTTTTAATTCTAATCTTATAATAATGGCATGGAGCCATTATTATAATAGATTAGTGGTGATGATGATTTTCCTAATCTCCAGTTTAAATACCGAATGTGCTTGATGTTGGTCGGTCATCGATGGAATTTTGATTATTTTGTACAATAACAAACTTGACCCACAAAAAAATGGTGGCAGCTTTATGCTAGGCCAGAGAGCAGGCAACAGACAACAGTCAACTTCGCAGTAACAAACCTCATGACTCCTACCTTAAATATGTGTGTAATGTTAATATAACAGTTAGTTTATAATGAATTGTAAAGGATAGGTTATGCTCTTAACTCTATACAAAATAAAACATGCCTTACGTCAGTACTCAGGGTAGACACAAATACAGTAAAACACTAAAAATTTCTAAACTAAAAGCATTTTTTTTACTAAATTACTTTTAAAGCTGCACTTCCGATACCAGCGGCCGATGCGACTGATGCGCGCGGCGGATGCGACAATACTAGTTACTATGAAAACGTATGGCGTCGCTTCCGATACCAGCGACTGACGCATGCGTCAGACGCGCGCGGCCGATGCGATAGACATATGGCATATGACAGAACCACGCGTCAGACGCGCGCGTCAGTCGCATCGGCCGCTGGCATCGGAAGTGCACCTTAAGGCGGAACGTCGCGCGGTGCGTTTTGCGGGGCGTAGCGCGGGCAATAAATCTATGATAATTTGACGCGTGTGACAACGCTTCTCCTTGAACGCTCTATACATCGCTGTATGTTTGTGTTTCTCGCAGCCTGCTCTGCGCATCGCGACGCCTGACGCCCCACGTCTTCCTGAACGAGGCATAATTTTTTAATTACCTGTATTTAAACAAATCAAAGTCATTTAGTAAACAAAATGCTTTTAGTTTAGAAATTATTAGGGTTTTACTGTGTTTGTGTCTACCCTGAGTGCACGCCACAGCCTTACGTAGAGATACACATACAAGAAACTCACTACAAATCACTAATTTAGTTCCTTGCCTCGTTATTCTGTCATCCTGTCTGTCTGTATAGGCTTATCTGAGAAACTACTGTAGGGATTTTGATACAGTTTTCACTATTTAATCTATAGTTTTTTGACTCATAAGAAGTCAGGGAGAGTCAATGTTCAAAACAGCTTCTACCTAAATGTGGTATGAATACTCTGTTATTTGAATACATTTCTGAAACATACCAGACAAAGCAAAAACATGTTTTTTAAAGTTAGAGAAAAAAAATGCAAAATACGGGTGCATCAAGTGGTAAAAGGAATGCATCCATACCAAACCAAAAGACATCAAAAATAAATGCAGTTAGGTCTCATCCCCTTTCAGAGTATACAAACAAGTACCTACTACATCCCATTCCAACAGGACTGGTTTGAAATGTAAACAAAATGCAATATGTAAACCAGGGTTTATGCCATTCAGTGGCACCCTTATCACAAAATTTTAGATTTCTGAATCAAGAAACAAACATGATGTTCCTAAAAGCTCATTTTATACAATACTTTTATAGATTCGAAACATTCCACTTTTAAGAAAACGAAATAAATAGTAGTGGTAGTTTTCATTTTAACTTCAAATTTGTATGCTAAAATCTATGGTTATCTCAGTACTACCTACTAAACTCTGATGGGGGATTTTATATTGATTGTGTTTGAATTATTGTCAGTACAATGTTCATTTCAAGGTTCTGTTCCCATATCCTGTTATCATAATGTCCTTCAAATGCATTGACTTACTAACTAATGGATGTCGGGTCTAACACAAAATCCTCTCAAAAAGTGTCCCAGATTAACTTACATAAACGTAAGTACGTGTTAGTAGTATAAACCAACTGAAAACAGTGAAATAGCTGTGCATTTTGCTTGCATAGTTTTTAAAAATTCTTACATAGTCCTATCGCACGTCTATAATGCCGTACCGCAGTACGGCCGGCATTATAGACGTGCGCGTAGTCGATCGATCAGACAAACACTGCCGCGTAATTGTTACTCTTTTTACGTTTTGTTACTCTTTTGGTTCGAACACTTTTGAGCGCTGACCCTATGTCCAGTAATTGGTAAGTTAATGTTCAAATGCATATATTTTTGAAACAATTGATTTTTTTGTTCAATTTGTTTTGGTTTTAGAATACAAAACCGTTTTCGAGTTGCACTTGCAATCAATGGTTATTCTTCCAGATAACAAAGTAAGCATGCAATTCATCTATCATTACAGGATCTAGCAGTCAGGGCGCTGAAGTATACAGGAGGGCGCTTGGACGTAGCCCTCGAAGCCCTATCGAAACAGCAAGAGCCTCTCAATGGAGTCCTCAAGTCTAGCAACCTCAGCGCGCTCAGCACCAAGCTTATAAGAAAGCCGAGCTTAGAGCGCGAAATCAATCTCCACAGGGGGAGTCCCGCGCTCGATTCAGGCGCCGGCAGCTCCCGGTCGGATAGTCCCCGCCAGTCGGACGCCCCGCCCCTCCCCCACGAGAAGTTAAGCCGGCAGTACTCGCCATCTAGTTTCTCTGAACCGCCGCCTCCGCCGCCGCCGCGATGTCCGTCCACGCCGCCCGTGCCGCCCTCCGTGCAGCAGCTCATGAAGCGCATGTCGCCCGCGCCGCCCCTCCCACCCGCGCGCGGCACCAGCCCCGTCGCCGCCGCGCCGACCCCGCCAGCCCGGCAGCCTATGATAGTGCAGAACGGCCCTCAGGTCCAGCAGCAGCTGACGCAGCAGATCCAGGCGCTCAGCATCTACCAGACGGGCTCCACCGGGGCGGAGCTGCCTCCCCCGTACCCTCTATCGGGCGTCCCGCCTCCCCCCTCCTACTCCGTGTCGATGCAAAACCGCCAGAGCCCCACTCAGTCGCAGGACTACAGGAAGAGTCCGTCGTCGGGCATCTACTCGGGCGGCACGTCGGCTGGCTCGCCAAGCCCAATCACGGTGACGCAGTCGACCGGCTCATCGTCCGGCATGACTCGGCCGACGCCCATCCAGGCGTGGACGGCCCGGCAGGCGGTGCAGCCTCCAATCATCATGCAGTCGGTGAAGAGTACGCAGGTGCAGAAGCCCGTGCTGCAGACGGCGATAGCACCGGTGGCGCCGCCCGTGGCGAGCTCGGTCGCGCAGCCGCCGCCGCCCTCGTACGCTAGCTCGATACAGCAGAAGCAGTCGCAGACGCCGCCGAGCTACCCGCTAGCGCCGAAGCCCTCGTCGCCGGGCTCGACGCCGCCCGCCGCGCCTGCCGCCGTCACGACCACCGTCCCTACAACCGAGCCCCCGAGCTACGCTATCACGATGCAGGCTCTCGCCGTCCAGCGGGGCATGCACCCCATCCCGCCGCCGCCTTACGGCAACCAGAACGATAACACTACTACCGTCAACTCCCACCATTCGCCGCTACATAAAAAGTTCTCCAACAACTGTGACAATAAAGGTGAGACGTCTCAGGTTTGTCCGAACCAGAACTGTACTAATAACCTGATGAAGGACAGCGTGACGGCGTCGACCTCCGACAAGAGCACGAACGGGTCCACCGAGCGTCGGCCGAAAGGTTCGCCGGACAAGATTAGACATCAGTCGCCGATACCGGAGAGAAAGAATATCAGTAAAGAGAAGGAGGACGAGAGAAGAGACTGTAAAGTCAGAAATTACTCTCCCCAGGCGTTCAAATTCTTCATGGAGCAGCACGTCGAGAACATTTTGAAGTCGTACAAGCAGCGAACGTTCCGACGCATGCAACTCGAGAAGGAAATGAACAAGATAGGTCTCAGTGCCGAAGCTCAATGCCAAATGAGGAAGATGCTTTCTCAGAAGGAGTCCAATTACATTAGGTTGAAGCGAGCGAAGATGGACAAGTCGATGTTCACGAAAATAAAGCCGATAGGCGTCGGCGCGTTCGGCGAAGTGACGCTAGTTAGGAAGATTGATACTAGTCATCTATATGCCATGAAGACACTTCGGAAGGCTGACGTGTTGAAGAGGAACCAGGTGGCGCACGTCAAAGCCGAGAGGGACATTTTAGCGGAAGCCGACAACGAGTGGGTCGTCAAACTGTACTACAGCTTCCAAGACAAAGATAACTTATATTTCGTGATGGATTATATCCCGGGGGGAGATCTGATGTCGTTGTTGATAAAGCTGGGGATATTCGAGGAGGAGTTGGCGAGGTTCTACATAGCTGAGCTGACGTGCGCGGTGGAGAGCGTCCATAAGATGGGCTTCATTCACCGGGATATCAAGCCGGATAACATCCTCATAGACCGCGATGGACACATAAAGCTGACGGATTTCGGCTTGTGCACGGGGTTCAGATGGACACATAACTCTAAATACTACCAGAGGAATGGTGAGTATGATTTAATCTCTTTTGGATATTTTTTCAATTAAAGTAATGGTTTCTTACTGAAAATATATGACTTTATTTCTTGCGTTGATTTTCGAATGTTATAGATATTTTCTTTGGTTAATCTTGTGCAGTATTTTTATTGTCCTATAGGCTAGCCATGTAGCCGATAAGTCTTGAAATTTCATGCTTTTATCCTGAAATCCTGACTGTACTAAGAGTACTTTTACACCTTGGAAATACAGTTGTGAGAATGTATATGGTTCATATTTAATTTAAAGAGTTATAGCTTGTAGAATCCCATTGCAGCGGAAATGCCTCCTGAAGAATGAGGGTGGGTCGTGGCCGTCCTCCATATTGCGGGTCCAATTTAAATAGTACCTTAAATTTTCAGCCGAACATTAGTTTTTCCTAAGACAAGGTTTATATAAATGTTAAATTATATACTATGTTTGTTTCTTTTCCAGACCACGGGCGACAAGACTCGATGGATCCGGTGGACGGTGAATGGGGTGCGATGGGAGAATGTCGATGCCACCAGCTTAAGCCCCTAGAGAGGCGACGCAAGCGGGAACACCAGCGATGTCTCGCTCACTCCCTAGTCGGCACCCCTAACTACATCGCGCCCGAAGTGTTGACTCGGACGGGGTACACGCAGCTCTGCGACTGGTGGTCCGTTGGGGTTATACTGTATGAGATGCTGGTGGGTTCGCCGCCGTTCTTGGCTGCGACGCCGGCCGAAACACAGCATAAGGTTTGTGACTCATATGTAAAGTTAAGACTAGAGATGAATGAAAGATTGCATATTGCGCCGAGGATGATTATGATTAAGACTCTTCATTCCTTCCTGGTCAGAAACTTGGCACAACTACTCATAAGCTACCATTGTTTGTGAACATTGACTTATACACTGATGGATGTCGGGTCTCATACAAAATTATCGAAAAAAGTGTCCCAGACTAAGTCCGTCTTAGTGTGGTTTTAGTAATATAAACAAACTAAAAACAATGAAACTGTTGAAATTCTTTTTTGTTTTTCTTGCGTAGTTTTTGCAAATTACTGCACAGCGCCACGGCGCTATAGACGTGCGCGGAGTCGGTCGATCAAACGAAGACTGGCGCGTAGTTGTTACTCTTTATGCGTTTTGTTACTCTTTTGGTTCGGACATTTTTGAGCGCGGACCTGACGTCTAGGTGGTTGATAGTTCGTTGGTAGTTCGTATGTTTTTGAATTAATTTTTTTTGATATGGCATCAAATGCCGTGTCCTATGGAAGCTTTCGCTATCTCGCTTTGTATGGAAATGCAGTTGTAAAAAGTGACGGTGACAAAAACTTGCTCCGAACGCTATAATTTCGAAGCGTTTTACAATAAATGATTGAAAATAGTAGCATTCGACAGAGGAAAGAGGCGCGTTTCTAACGATCTATATTTATTTTGATTCATGTTCGGTAGGTTCACGTATGGATATAGAGAGATATGGACACTGAGTACTATAATTACTACCGTAATAGTAAGCATGTGTATGCATCTTTAGGTGTATCAATGTAGATGTAATTTTTTTTGTTTTTGATCCATGAAGTTTTTCTGTCTATCTTGCATTTTTGTTTAATATATAAACATAAGAACACTCAGAACATCCACGTTTCACCAGTAGTACCGAAACTCTGTCCAGTGTGCCGGGGGTGAGCCCGTCGCCACTTGTAATGGACAGTGGGTACACAATACATGCCTCGAAATTGAAGCATGCAGGTTTCCTCACGATGTTTTCCTTCACCGAAAAGCTAGTAGTGTGACAAAACGAACATAAATTCCGAAAAACTCATTGGTACGAGTCGGCCTGGATGGGGATCGATCCATCGCCTCCTGCACGGCAGGCGAGGACGTGAGGTCACCTTTAATGTGCCTTCCCACTCCAAATCACCACAAAAGATATATACAAGGCGATCTAATGTAATTAATCACACAATTTGCAGGTCATAAACTGGGAGAGCACACTCCACATACCTGATGCCGCGAAACTGTCCCGCGAGAGCAAAGATCTGATCCTACAACTATGCTCAGGGCAGGACACGCGGCTCGGCAAGGACGCCGGCGAAGTCAAGAACCACCCCTTCCTCAAAACAATCGATTTCGACAAGGGACTCAGAAGGCAAGTCGCGCCGTACATACCCCGGATAGAATACCCTACCGACACATCCAATTTCGACCCTATAGACCCCGATAAACTTCGCAACTCTGGCAGCTCAGATTCTAATAAGTCAGACAGCGAGCTATTGGACAACGGTAAAACTTTTCACGGATTCTTCGAATTCACTTTCCGACGGTTTTTTGATGACGGCTACACAAATAAAATTAATCTCGACGATAATGACAATCAGGGGCCGGTTTATGTGTAGCTTGGTGAATAAATCGGAAATATTTGGGATAAAGTGAATTTCGTGAATGCTAGAGAAATAGACCAACTTGTCTTTGAAATATTCTCTAGATGTTCTGAATCTTATGTTAATCATAAAGATATCAGTTTCATTCTGTCATGTTTTTCATCTCGTTCAGATGCGTGCAAAGTGAAAGAGAGCAAAGACGTGAAAGCCATATATCGCGCTAACTGCGCAAATTGGTCGACAAAAATACGGTTTCGATTATATAATTCGTTCGATATAAGAATAGACAATTAATCCGATTCCTTATCAGCTTTTTGGCCTATTTTTCAAAAAGATATATCGATATATCTTAGAAATTACAAAAGGCATTCTAAGAATAAATGTTCCAAATCTTTGTTTTTGTGATTCAAAATATTCTTAAAATTTTATTGTCATTTAGAACGGAGTACAGTTTGGTCTCTGTCGTTCTGGACCACGAGTTTTTAAGACATTTTTACGCGATGTCATTGATATTAGGGTAGATATTGGATGAAACGGGAACGAGGAAGTGTGGTGCGATGGGCCCCATAGTGAAAGAGACACTGAGACTAATTTGTAGGATGTTTTACAAAGTGTGTGCCTTTGACTCTCTCTATTAAAGCATTAGTTTTATAAACGTAACGAATGTAACGTATTTAAATTTAATTAAAAACCGTATTGTTAATAATCCCGGTGATAATGTTGTAATATTGTATCGTTATGTATTTGTAAGATTAATCTTATTTCATTGTAATATATTTAATGGATGGATCGCAGTAGTGTAGCTTGAATAACTATGGTGCTGTAGGCAGCCTTCGAGCCGCCGCGTCTAGTGTTGTTCCACCAATGTATACTATTTTTGTAACTAGAGAAATTATTTATGACATAAGTAACAAGCTTGGATTAGCGAATGATATGATTTGATAATGTCACTATATTTTCGTATGTATTTACCGATGTAGGAAGCTTCTGTGTTTGTTTATAGTAAACTGTAATTTATAAATCGAGTCATGTAAGAAAGTTGGCATGTTGTACTGCAGTGCTTCCAATGATGCCATGGGTTTAGGCAGGAGAAAAAGATATGTATAATTTTTAAAAAGGTTATTGATAACAAAAATATTATATTTTGTCTAATATTCTATGGATATTTTTTATTCTGATATACTAATTAACTGATTGATATTTGGTCAAATATCCTGCCGATGCCCATGAATCTTCAAAACAAGCTCATGAGTGCCTTAATATTTCCAAAATTAGTATAACCTTATAAAAAAGAAGCCAACTTTTAAACTACAAAAAGTAGAACATATTTTGATAATTCGACATTTGTGTATAGTGCAATACATATTTATTAACAAAAATCAGAATGCTGTTGCATATTTTATTTCGTTGACTGGAGTCTTGAAAGTTATTTTATTAAAATCTTGTATTATAGTTTTCAGTCAACTTGTAATATAATGAAACAGTTTATCTTTTCACTAACAATGTCCAATGTTTTAATATAGTCGCGATAAATTAACATTAAAAATGGCTGATCAAGATGTGCTGTCGTCGCATAGGTACGGTACAATGCTATTATTTAATTTTGTGGTCTTTTGGAGACAATTCATGTGTACAGTATGATATAAATGAGTCAGTTCAACCTTAAATTATGTGTTATTGTATGTAAATTGTTTTATTCCGAAATGAAACATGCTTATAAGAAGTAAATGAAAATAAAATATGGGAATTTTGTTGCTTGTTTTCGTTTCATAACCCCTTATTTGAGTAGGTATCGTATTATTATGTAGCGAAGGCGTAGATACAAAACAATGTTGAAACAGTAAATTATTTTATAATACACTTTATACACCAATTATAAATACAGTTAATTGTATTTATAACAATAGAAATTCTTCTACTCTCTTGTTAAAGTCTTCAGCGTAAGCCAAATGGATGTTGTGCTTGCCGTCCGGGTATAGATGTAACCTGAAACATGACGTTAAAATATTATCCTGAAATTGCGGACCCTGACATCATAGAGAATTTAAAAGGCTTCCGGACATTATAGGCGGTCTTTAGCCTTCTACTCGTGTTTTTCGTACACAAAATCACAATTGAGATGTACATACATCTCTACAATAGCTACATACAGGGTCCTTTTTAATATTTTGACACTTTTTTTAAGGGGATGATCAGACCATCAAACTGAACAACTTTCTCTATGGGACCAACATCGAAATCGCGAAAGAAGAATCTGCTGTCCCATACATTTGGCTCGAGTCGGTTTGCAGTTTTGTATGGAACAAAAGATTTTTTTCGAGATTTTAAAGTGCCAGCATATTAAGAAGGGCCCTATATAAATCTGTGAAAAAAAAGTTGCTTCCAAAGATAAGAAAGAGTATGGTACATACTACATACAACAATACAGTATCGTCCCTGCTCCCACCAATTTTACCTCACCCCATCGTGGAAGACGACCGTAGACAATGGTGTAGACCCATCTCACTCACACTCACTACCACACGTGCTTACCTCTTGTCAATGCGAGCCATTTGTTCGAAATGACAGGTCTGTCACAAACATACGGAATTCCGAATTAGGATTACGATTTCGTATGGATTTTCCCCCTCCACAATTCCGTTCGGTATCCAATCCTATACAAAATCACAATCCTGATTCGGAATTCGGTATGTGTGTGGTACGTCTTAGGCCGAGATTCAGAGACGATTTTTTTAGTCTTAGCTCGAGCTAAGCGTGGCAAAACTGTATGGATTGACATACGGGAGTTCGAGCTAAGACTTAAAAATCGTCTCTGTATCTCGGCCTCAGTGTCCAGGATAAGCTCTCCTCCAAATCGTCGTCAGCCCCACAGATAAGCTAAAATTATACAGGTTCAGCCCTAAAATAAAGCTATAGCATTACCTGGAACCAACAATATGTGTGTGCAAGTGGGAAGCATGAACACTGTCGACCATGGGGTCCTTCTGTCCGTACAGTATCAGAGTGGGACACTTGATGTCTTTCAATAAAGCGGCGCAAATGTCACCGTTGTTCGCTTTGAATACGCGCTCCATTCCATCGAGCCACTCGGCCCAGTACTTCCTGAATAGTTCCTCGCCGTATACATCTATCATGGGCTGCCTCATTCGTTTTGACCATGAATTTATGTCTTTTGTTTCTGTAAACATAATTATAGAGCTAGATGCTACATAGTATTGAAAACAAACATTTCGGGGCGCTACAAACGCGAATGCGTATACATAAATTTGTTCTAATCTTCCTATCGTGTGGGCAGCAAACCCTGGTATCAGAGTGTTTTCAGGCCGCCTTATGGCCGTATGGCTTATGACGTGGTTTTTATGTAACGACTACTACCACGAGAGATAGTAGCCGGGACCAACGGCTTAACGTGCCATCTGAAGTACGGAATCATCTTTCTTTTCAGACAATCAGGTGATTCGGCCTGCAATGTCCTAACCAACTGGGGAAAACACACGAAAGTGACATATCCCTATGTGTCCCCATGGGAATTGAACCGACGACCTCCGTGTCAAGAGCCCAATGGATGCAGTTTAGTTTAATTCCAATGATTTTTCCGCAACATGGCGTTGTTGGCGAGACCTTTTATTTTCTCGGCCATATCAGCTACGTAATTTTTGTCGTGAAAGGTCGAAGAAATAAGTAGGTTATATTTTTATACCAGTTTCTAGATAGTAAACTGGAAAAATTGCATTCATTGAAAAAACGATGCAAATGGAATCACTGTACTTAACAAAAATGTTCGGATTTTAGATACGTGCTTTCTGTTCGTGGTTTGAACTATTCTACTTATAATATTTGGTCTACTATATTTGCCTCTTACTTTTATACATAATTTCCAGTTCATGCGGCAGGATGAAGGCATTGGATCCCCAGACGACAAGTTTGTTAAGCACCTCGGGATATTTCGCTGAGAGAATTAAACTAGTTGTACCACCATCGCTCCAACCCAGAACCGAATACTTGGGGATCTTTAATGCCTGTAAATATCAACATTTAATTTTATTGCTAAACACTTTGATTAAATTAAAATAGGAAGATAGGTGACGTTCTTTCATTACGTACTCGAAAAATGGATCTGCTTTTCATGTCTGTTACGAGCATTGAGTAAGATTGTGGTACCTTTATTCCGCCGTTCGATTTCGATGTTGGCTCCACAGTGAAAGTTGTTCAGTTTGATAGTCTGAAGCACCCCCTTAAGTATTACGAGGGTGTTTTGTTACAGTAAAGATTGAAGTGTTGAAGGTGCATTTTAGTTTACACCCTGTATAAGAAACACCTTTGTCGCCTTGTAACAGCCACTGCTTTTGTTATGTCACACAAATTCTATGAATCAGTAGTTTTGTAATAACATTCGAAAACAGTGGCGGATTTGCTCTAAGGCCCCGTAGACCCGGGCCTAGGGCGGCCAGATATTAGAGGCGGCCAATCGTGACAAAAAATTCACTGATAATAACAAGAATTAATTCAAAGTACCTAAATATTCGATAGGCTCGCGCACATTATGTAAATTTCTAAATCAAGTTCGATAAAAATTGGCAATAAAGTAAATTTATTATGTAGTGTATCTGATGGGTGTTGAGAAAGGGGCGGCTGGTACTTGTGCTGGACCTGGGGCCTAGGGCGGCCAAGACTGCAAATCCGCCACTGTTCGACAAACATAACTTCGGTACTAACCTTCATGAACTCAACTGCAATATCAGCATCTCTTTCATAAAAGTCTACAGGAAAATCTCTCTCTGGAGGTCTACTCTTGCCATAGCCAGGGGGGTCCCACGCCACTACAGTGAATTTGTCCCGGTTTAGACCTTCCACCTGGGGCTTGAAGTCCGTCCAAATGGACCCAAGGGCACCAGGCATACAGAGTATGTTATGTGGACCATTTCCTACTTTTAAATAGTTTATATTCCAATTTTTTACTTTGACTTTCTCCTCCTGAAATTGTTGTTTATAATTTGACATATTGCCCTTGCCGTAATGTTATTTGATAGTTTATGATCTGACTTAAAATCTGGTATATAATTTGTGCGGAAGAAGTCGCGGATTAAGTCTAGTAGTAAGTAATAAGTCAAGTTTAGCGCGATACGCAATTCATCACAGTTGAATTGTGTTTAGAACTGAAATTGTATTAGGATTGAACTTCGATGTTTTAAATTAACACGATCAGGGCCCTCCGGGCCATTCCGTCACTTCTTACTGGGGGTCGGGGGTCATTCCAATAGGGTTGCCAACCATACTATTAATGGCCCCACTACCATATTTTTCTGATCATTTACAAGAATATTTTGAACTTGGGGGCAATCCAATCAAATTCTATTAGATCTGGACTGGACCATGTCGATACTTCGTAATCAAAATTTTTCGACTAATAATAAACTGCTATAAACATAGCAAAAAAGTTTTTTCCTCTGTCTGCAGTGAGTACTAGTTTTCCTTAAGAATAAAAACTTGATTCTTAAAAAACTAAAAGTAGCAAAAAAGTATTTTTTTTTAATTTTAAACTAATAAATTCGATAAATAATATAAATACATTTTCTCATTTTTCCCGATCTAGGTACAGTCGCCATCAGATATATCATAGCAAACAATGTGGTCAAATATTTCTAAGCAGTTCTAATTTTCTACGCAGTCGGGTGATCATAAACATCTGAGCAGTTTAGGAAATAAAAAGACTTTACTCCATTGTTATACATTTGAATTTTTGAATAACATTGTAAAAAAATTATTTGAAATTATTTGTGAAAAACGCTATTTATGAAAAAATACATGGTTAGATATAATTGGTAACATTCACTATAGATAATTTATTGAAAATTAGCACAGCTCAGAAATATTTGAACACCTTGTATGCTACGATATATATGGATATAGATGGTGACTGTACTAAATATTTTTTGAGCACTGGTCTCGAAAATACTACATTTGGTTATAAAAAAGTTGGCAACCCTACATGCCAATATCAATGATACACCAAGAATGTAAAAAGGTACCTAAGTTAAGTACAAAAAACCTTTCGACTTCCCTGCATAATTTGAACTTGAGTTCAGAATAATTTGCTATTCTAAATACCTAGTACATATTTAGAATAGCAAATTATTAAAGTTAGGTACTTACCTACTTGTTTTTTATTACCTTGTATGTCGACGATGAAAAGAAAGCGTTACAGCTAATTTTAGTATTATTTACTCTTAGTAGAGGAATAATTATACTTCTAACTTTTATTAACATTGTTCAATAGTGCGACAACTGCAACAAAAAAACAAATCAAATAAAATAAAGTAAAATAGATTGTTATTTTATGTTTACAAATGATAACTTATGTCACTTTTTGATAACAAGTTAACGATGTGCTTTTACGGAGATCGCTTGATTAATCGTGCTGTTAAATGAACAAGAATACAGGTTATTAATATGCCTCTTTATTTCGATATAAAGATTGTTGATTTTAGCGGAATTAATTACAGATTACAGGCGGAGCCGGGTTGCATCCTTATTTAATACATATCGTATAAATCTGTGGTTAACTCCCTCTTCCGTGGTTTAACACGTTTATAAAGATAGCTTGCTTAACTTTGAATCAAATCTTTTCGATTAGGTAGATACCATACGATATACCTATTTTCAGCTTCCTGCATACGATCAAGAATTTTATAGGCATTTATTAATCTTTTTGCATACGATGCACAAAATAGGTAGAGGTGCAGTGTTGCCAGACCTTCAGATTTGCCGATTTTTAGCAACTGTCTCGCAGTGTCCTGGATTCCATGTGCAAATACTCTCCTCTTATTTTATTTAATGGTACTGCAAAACCTGCCAACTATAATTTTAAATTTTTACCTATCTTGCCCAAAATGTTAACATTTAATAACGTAACAAATTAATGAAACTTAACAAAACATAATAGCTATATGTTTTAAACCCAGATTTAGGTTGTTTGGCAAAGTTGCTTTTGTATTATACGGTAGAAGCGTGAGGCTCAATCTAGACATACACTTTATCTAAGGTTTTTCAAAAGAGGGTAAACAGGCCGAGCCGAGCTACCCCCCTGGAACCTGGTGGACCTGGTCTCCGGGGTCAAACTGCTCGCCATGCGAGCCGCAGGCCGAGCGCGGGCAAACCCAGAAAAGTGAATCGTATAAACTGACTGTAGGTGACGGGAATATCAAAGTGTACTATTCAAATAGTATGTGGTGCGAAAAAACAAACCTCGTGTTTATTAGCGTATAGATGTAAAAAAAACGGTTTAAAACGTTTTAAACCAAATTTTGTTGTTTTAAACCCCAAACAAACTCGCCTACAAAAATAAAAGAACTGTGTTTTACACTTCATTGTGGGCGATTTTTGGTCACTTGACGTCATGTTTCGTTTGAATTAGTTTATAGAAAGTACCTATACGAAATACACGAAAATTTATTACACGCGGCAGTTGATGTATCTGCATGTGTGTGTAGGGTAGGCGAGCTGGCAACGTTGCGTCGATTCATCAACGAGAGTGCGAAAGTGCGAGTTTGGTTTTAAACCGTTTAAAACGGTTTATTTGGAGTTTAAACAGCAACATTTTATTTAAAAAAATTAAATCGGTTGTTTCACATCTATATAATATCCCTATCGGTAAAATCAAGAAGAATTTAGTTATAATTAAGAAAAACCGAAATAATGGTTTATTTCGGTTTTAAACCGTTTTTTGGTTTTAAACGTATTGGTTTAATTGGTTTTAATCCGGCCTTACATCTATAGTTTAGCGTCAGCTATTGCTGCATTGGTGTTCATCACACCCTGCCGACAGCGTCCACGATCACGATTGCCAAAGAAGTCTGTTTTGAACGAATTCGAACAGAACATCATTCGAAAATGTGTTTTAGATTTCCATTTAGGCCGAGATTCAGAGACGATTTTTTAGTCTTAGCTCGAGCTAAGCAGGGCGAAAAGATAGGGATTTTGATATACGGGTGTTCTATGACTTAAAAGTCGTCTCTGAATCTCGACCTTAGTGTGACACATCAGCCGAATTTACGCGTCTACTAAAAAATGGCGCGTAATAGTGTGTCATAGGACGCCGATTAGTACTGAAAATCAAGTCACGAGTATTTTCGGCTGCGTAATTTCGGCAGGTGTCGTCACACTTAGTCCACAAGACATTTCCAACAGTAGAAAAACTAAAAGAAGCATTAAATAATACCGGTCAAGTGTAAGCCGTGTAACACACATATACGGTTCGGCTTTTATCTTTTTTTATATTGGGGCTTTTAACCCCGAGGTTATGCCAGCCCGGCTTTTCTTTTAAAAACGAAAACATATTTGATTGCTTCGATTTTGTATCAGAAAAGCCGAACCAAATGTCTGTAGCGTGCCTTACACAATATGTCAAAAATTACTATGTTTAGTGGTCTGTCTTCCATAATAAAACTGTGTAAAGATAACTTTTTCCTTTCCTTATACCTTAAAAGGTGGCTAAGTTGAAAGTTGTAGTTTTTTATGAACTTATGGTACACTTAGGCCGAGATTCAGAGACGATTTGTAAGTCATAATTCGGACTCCCGTATGTCAAAATCCATACATTTTCGCCACGCTTAGCTCGAGCTAAGACCAAAAAAATCGTCTCTGAATCTCGGCCTCAGGGCCTGTTCCGAATCACACTTACGAATCAAACTCCACTTCCGAATAAGTTCTTGTTAGCTTATCCGACAGCTCATTTGACATATTTTGTAGAAAATGTCAAATGAGCTGTCTTATTAGCTTATCCAAAAGTGGTGAAACAGGCCCTTAGTATGCAAAATAAATATTTGATTTGATTTGACTTGAATAATTGGCTGATCAACCAAAAGTAACAATGTTCAACAAAGTTTTTACCTTGAGCAATAATTTAAATTTTCAAAGAGGAGCTAAAATAATACAGTAAATAGAATGTATTAAAATTAATTTTTATTTCATAAGTGACATTCATCACATCTTAGCTTTGAACTAGCAAAATAAACGTGTTAAAAGCAAAGAAACCATTATTGGTTAGAACAAAATTTATGTGATCCTTAAGTAAAGACACAAATTGTGACGGTGTAGTTAAACCAGCTAATACTTTATTTTCAATACAGTTTGAAGCTTTAGATACAGATTACATAATATATGCAGTTCAATTTACTCAATACATACAATCGCTTTGAATTGAAAAGTTAATGCCCAGACCCTTTAGCATGATTTCTCTACTTGCGCGCGACTCCGCTTTTTTCCATACTACAATTCGCGGCAAGCGCGGCTTTCGCTCTCCGAAAAGCGCGGGCACAGGTTATTTCCTATGCAGCGAAGGCGCATCGCGCGCTTGTAGAGAAATCTTACATTTCTGCACTGTACCACAATATGGACAACCGACAAGACTGCCTTACATTAGGCAAGCGCCAGACTTGACCGCAAAGTTGTGTTAAAAGTAAAGTTGTCTCTTTCCACCTTCATAAAGAGACATAACGATAGACTTTGTAGGTATATGCCTTTGTAGGTTTGTATCAGCATCTACCAAAACGCGGTCAGTTCTGCACGTCTAGCATGATTTCTCTACACACGCGCGACTTAACTTTTTTCCATACTACAAGGCGCGGCAAGCGCGGCTTGCTCTCTCCAAAAAGCGCGGAAACAGGTTATTTTCTACGGAGCAAAGGCGCGTCGCGCGCGTTTAGAGAAATCATACTAGACGTTCTGTTTTACTACCTAATATGAAGACACTCTAGTCATTCCATGTTATTGTGAAAAGTAAATAAGAATACATTTATCTCTAGATTGTTCAATGTTTGCCTATTGTTTTCAAAATATAAGGTCTAACAAAATTAGCTGAAACTATTATAAGGGGATGACCAGACCATCAAACTGAACCACTTTCTCTATGGGACCAACATCGAAATCGCGAAAAAAAATCTGCTTTCCATACAAAGCTGCAAACCTACTCGAGCCATATGGGAGGGCTGTTTTTTTTCGTGTTTTCGACGTTGGTCCCATAGAGAAAGTTGTTCAGTTTGATGGTCTGATCATTCTCTTAAAAATTGTCAGCATATTAAGTTGGACCCTGTATATAAATTTATATAAAGGTCGATTTAAAGTGTAAGTAAATTATCCTTCAATAATAAAGCTAGTTTATTAAAGAACAAGTAGTGAACTTACTTTTAATACCTCGAATTCTAAAACAGAATCTAGCTTTCACTTCACTAACAGGATTTTAGCAAATAACAGTCAGGCACCGCAAGCACTCATTCAAGTTGATATTAATTATAGATCTCAGCATTCACTGTTCGAATAAGCAATGTGTGCTAAATGCTGATCAAAATGGAACTGTTGATTTTTCGCTACGTGCAACAAGGTTCAATAAGGTTTATCCTCCATTAAATCTATCGCTAGCTTTTCCTACGTCAACAAGACCAAAAGCGACAGCATGAGATTTAATTGACGATTAACTTTAATGAACGTAACGTCCGTGCAACAGTTAGTACTACAATTCTGACAATGTCAAGTAATTTGTAGTAGTATCGTTATCCCTAGTAGTAAGTTTTATGAACATAAACACAAGATAAGATGGCGGAGCCTCATGGCAACCTCGAGAGCGAACGATACAACTGCTTATGACCAAACTTGCAATGTGACTAAAATTTTAATTAGAGCAGAAATCTCCTGACGATGGCAGACATGCATCAGTATGACATGGCGATTGACAGAAGAAAGCAGAAAATATCAGATTTTTTGAAAAAGCTTTGACGCTATTTAAATCTGTGGTCGCAGCAACCTGGAATCAGCAAAATCGCAACCAAAGTAAACAAGTTCCATTTATTAATCTCCAATTCTTGTTACAAGAATCTTAATCCAGTATTACTGAGATCTTAACATAACGTTCTCTAGTCTAATTCGCCGGCGTTACACGCGTCCTCGTAGGACTTCCCTCCTTTCTGTTCGGGATCTAGTTTGATCATGTCGTCGATGCGTAGGATTGTGATGGCGGCTTCGGTGGCGAACTTGAGGGATTTGACCTTGGATACTGCTGGTTCTAGGACGCCGGCGGCAAGGTTGTCGCGTAGGACGCCTTCTGTGAGGTCTAGGCCGACCCATTTGAGGTCGGCGTGCTCCACCTGAGAGTAAAAATTAAGTTTTAGTAGTGTCACACCTTGGATACTTGGCTGTCACTTCATCGCGATACTGTGAGTGAGAGTGAGACATGGTGTAATTGAATTGAGTCGACAAATTTTTTGGAGTGGTTCAGACTATCAAACTGGACAACTTTTCTAAGGTAGCAAATCTAAAAAAAATCAGCATTTCGTCCGATTCACTGCGGATCGGTGGGCGATCATGTTTAGTCCGCCCCATAGAGAAACTTTTTAAGTTTGATGGTCTGATCTAGGCAATACCTATGCCAGCTTCCTGGGAGCGTGTCATTTCTCTGTGGTCTGATCATCCCTTCAAAAAACCGTTAGTATATTAAGGACCCTGTAGATGTGTCCTGCCATACCTTGGTCTGTGACGAGTTGTGGTAGGCGCGCAGCTTGGCGACCAGGTCGGTGGCGTCCCGTGCCGCGTTCACCGCGAGGGTCTTCGGGATCACCAGCAGCGACTGGGCGAACGCAGCAATGGCTAGCTGCTCTCGAGAGCTCTGTGGTGAGAAACACATTTACGTTAGTTAGAATGAAACAACGTAGAGATCTCGCTGCGCTACGATGATGGGAACCACAACCAAATACAACGAACCAGTTTTTAAGTCTAATCATAAGCTTTCATAAAAGTTTCATCAAAATCAGTCCAATAGTTTGTGATGCATTGTTTCCATAGTAATTTGTCTCTTTGGGAGTCGGGGGACTCAATCATTTGTATACCACTAATTTGTAATCAAATAAATATATTTTATTATATTCTTTTTATTTTGGCATCTAGGTACTGCTGAAATCATCACACCCAAAAAAACTCAAAAATCACACTCCTGTACTTGGACGGAATACGTATTGGACCAAGTGCTACTAGGCCTGCATTGTTACGTGCAAATGTGACTTACAAGGGTTGTAGCGAAGTTCTCCAGGTATATAGAGAGCGCGGCCTCGACAGCGCCGCCGCCCGGCACGATGCGGCCCGACTCCAGCACGCGCCGCACCGCGCAGAGAGAGTCGTGCGCGGACCGCTCCATCTCGTCGCAGTACGCGTCCGTCGGACCGCGCAGGATTATAGACGCGGCCGTACGCGCTGCCGGCCTGAAGGGTGATATTTGTTAATGACATTCATAATAGAACTTCCTCCTTTTCTAAAGTCCGTTAGAAACCTGTATAGTGCGTCCACGATAGCTCCGTGATTTTGACAGATCGTTTTAGAGCGATTATTTTACTTTCTATAAATGTTTGAGCCGTAAAACCTTTCATTTTGTGTTAAATGTTAATGAATCTTGTATATTTATAGTGTATTATAAAGTTTAGATGGTTTAAATAGCTTTAAAAGTACTACAAAATCTCTAAAACCGCTTGTCAAAATCACGGAGCTAACTTGGAAGCACTATATACTATGGGATCACAGGAACAATAGTAGAATACTTGCGCAAGAATAAAGTGGAGAGCACAAGGCTCACCGTTTCAGGTGGATTTAATGATACCTTCACACGCTCGCACAAGCGTTCGTCCTATTTTCGACTTTGAGCTTCTATATCTCGAGATACAAGCATTATAACGACTTAGTTTGTATTGGTGTTTTGCTCCATTTTACTAGAGATGCCTCACTTGATTGAGTAGAAAAATCAAATTTTTCCTACCTCCTTTTCATCAAAAAAATGTTTTCTTAATTACCATAGTTATATGTTTTTGGGTTACTATTATCTTCACGTCAAATGTCGATTCAATTGCTTTAAAAATGAGGGAGTAACTGAGGACCCGGGCATTCAGAAAGACTGACAGAATGGACGAAAGTATGAGGGTTCCTTGTTTGACTACGGAACCCTAAAAAAGGCTTTGGTGTTCGGAAATACACTTTCATTGGTTGAAGATGGACTAGACGAGTATTTACTTACCCCTTGATCAAAATGAGCTGGTCATCACAGATTTGTTCCTGGACCACTTCAGCCGCTTCTCCGATCATGCTTGCCTCAAACACTTCCTCACCTGAAAAGAATATTACATTGTAAGGATTACTTAAAAATTTGCTTAGAAGAACTCTGCGACTAAGATTTCAACCAAGGAGTGTGGAAGGAATAGGAAGCAGCTCACCTTTATGGAAACTAAGGTATCCAGGGTATCCAAGGTATCCAAGACCAGGGTTTTAAGTAGTCCTTCCACCCTGCTCCACTAACTATTGACAAAACGCGTTTGTGCCACGAGCGGGCAACAACTTTAACATTCTATCTAAAGATTATGAATTTGATATCTTTTGTACCAGCGTGGCGTCAGCGAGGAATGCGCTATATCGTAGATTTTTAGCGAATGATGGGGCTTTATTGGTGTTAATGTTAGTATAATGAAGCTTTGTATTGTAATCTATATTATTGCGAGGAAGACTGTTTCTTATTCGGTCGATTGTTGTAACTCGATTACGTTCGTTCCGCTTTGTTCTTTTGTAAATTCTGTTGCTATCAGCGGAGCCCTATAATTGGCTTTCTGTTAGCCATCCATATTTCTATCGTGTCAACAGCTGTTGGTTTTTCAAATAAAATAAAATCCAACATCTAACACACTAGCTATTTCAGCGCTGTGCAGTCATAGCGCAAAAATTTTAATAGTGAGCGCTGACCGCACTCTACAGACACGACAGGGCGCACGTGCGCGGGGTATGGGGCGCGGGAGGAGCGTGTCTAGACCCCCTCTGCCTACGCGCGGTACCCACCCTGAACTTTGACCCAGGGTACGCGCCGGCAGCAGCTTCCCACAATGGTTCGAACAGTTTGTATAGTGTACGGATATGATTCCACATCGTATCAAAATTAAGTTTTTTATAGAAATAAAGTGGTTTGACGTATGCAGAGTGCGATTTGAAACGTATTTGGTTTTTGGAAAAAAAAAACAGCATTGCCATACATTTAGGTCGAGTGGGTTTGCAGTTTAGTATGGAACAGCAGATTTTACTTTCACAATTTCGATGTTGGTCCCATAGTGTTCAGTTTGATGGTCTGATCATCCCCTTAAAAAACCCTGTATACATATAAAAACCATAAATTTTTATTACCCCAACTATTCAGAACATCCACATTTTACCATAACTATCTGCACCCAAATGTTAAAAACTCACCATCCATATTAGTAAGAGATGTCAAGAAGCTGGCGCCAGTGGCTTTGGCGATCCTCTTCAGATCTGCCTTCTTGCACCTCCTGACTCCCATAGCGCCGGCCTCGATGAAGTACTTGAGGCACAGGTCGTCGATGCCCCCGGAGCACAGGATCACGTTAACACCGGTCGAGAGGATCTTCTGTAGGCGTTCCTTCGTGATGTCCATCTCACGCGCGCGGATGGCTTCCAGTTTTTCTGGGTCGGAGACGAGGACCTGCAATTTTCGGAGGTTAGTGATATAGGAATAAATTCTTTGTTGTGTCGTCCTGGCCTAGAAAGGAGGAAAATCTTTTCTGTGTATGTCAAATATTCTGTGTATGGCTAACCACAAAAATACTTCAAAAATCTATCACCGCCTTGGTTTTTATAATATCATTATCAGTATAATCTAACTTGAAAAAGAAATCATTTTATTTGCAAGCCGTGGTGGTCCAGTGGCGAGTAAACTTGCCTGCCGTGCAGGACGCGATGGATCGATCCCCGTCCAGGCCGACCCGTACCAATGAGTTTTTCGGAATTTATGTACGATTTGTAACACCACTGGCTTTTCGGTGTAGGAAAACATTGTGAGGAAACCTGCATGCTTCAATTTCTAGGCATATATTGTACCCACTGTCCATTATAAGTGGCGACGGGCTCACCCCCCGTCACACTGAACAGAGTTTCGGTACTACTAGTAAAACGTGGATGTTCTGAGGTTTCAGAATATCTCTGACTACCTCCTCGGGGAACATAGTCGTGTGCATATGCTTTATCATTTTATTTTGACTTATTCGTCGTTGATGGAAAATATGGAAATGCATTTAATCGCGTGGCGTGTGGTCCGTCTGGGTACGCAGACGGTTTTTTTATCATGGGTTTTCTGACTTGCCGTGAGTTCATTTAATTCATACAGCATGGAAACTTAAATGCCTTACTATGGGAACAACTTACTATGGGACCAACTTAGAAATCGTGATGAAAAAACAACTGACATTTTCTGTGGAACAGTAGATTCGTTTTTCGCTATTTTAATGTTGGTTCATTAGTAAAAGTTGTTCAGTTTGAAGGTCTGAAGCACCCTCTTGAGTATGTAACACATTTAAATTTTACACCTGTATATGAAAAAATGTAAGTAGAGTAATTTCTAGGGAAAATAAACATACTAGTATATTCAGGCAATGTAATTTATAAGAAACATACCTGAACACCCATCTTCATCTTAGTCTTCTGAAGCGAGAAGTCCAAACAGGCGATTTTAGCGTTCAAAATCTTCTTAGGCATGGCCTGTGAAGCCACGGTGCAGTTGAGAGCGTAACCCTTGATCAACACACTCTCCCGAGCGCTCCGGCCGTGGGCTTTGAGAATGTTGACGGCTTTGATCGGGTACGCAGGGTTGCCTTTAGGATCCATGGTCTTGATTGCTTGCACCGCGTCCACTATGATCTCAGCAAAGAAATCGGAGTCACTGGTGTGGAGTTAAAAAGTTATGTTATATTCAAAATTCATTTGTAAAATTGGTTTTTTACTAACGCTGGCCAAATGTATTTAGTTGGTAGTGGTTGGTTGTTGACCAACCATAAGAGCACATTATGATAATGTGTACTAACTAGTACCTATGTATAGTACATCTCCAGCTATAACAATTTTGAACTCATCCCCTCTCGGTGGTACGGGATGTGGATGGCAGCACAGAATAGGTCACAGAAGCAGACCTCCATTACTCGGGCGTAGGAACCGAGATAAGTACCTACACTGTGGCGCTGTATGAATTCTGCCTCTCGCTCCAGACGATAACATCGCATACGTCGCGCGCTGTACGAAGTTAATAACAACGCTGAGTCATTTTCCGTCTGGCAGTAAATAATTCAAGCGTGGAAAGTTATCTTTTTCGAAGGAAGTGAGGTATCTGTTACAAAGTAACTAGTTATCTGTGCCAGAAGGACGGCTCCATGCAACGAGCGAAACAGGCACGTATAGACGCGTCCCTACGACGATCTAGGATCAAGTCGGGCTATCTGTTATAAAATTTTATTAGAGTTGGTATCCTTAACCTAAACGTCATTTCTGATGCCCATGTTGTCGTCCGTTATAGCATGGCAAGCACGACAAAATGAGAACACCGTCATTCGCGCTCGTTTTCACCTATATACAACGTGTTAATAAATAAGCGCAAAACCTCATACACCCCAACTGATTTATTACAAAATAATTAGATTGAAACAATAATTTCATTATTTTGATGGTTAAAATTTAAAGTTATTCGCATTTTAAGTTTTCAGGGGAAAACGATTTGTTATCATTTCAGCAATGAATGAAAGCGCTAGCGTGCTCATGGATACATTTTAAGAACCTTGTTTTGGTAGTTAGTAGGGTGACTGTGCCTGTGCAGTGAGTTGAGATAGAGTTCAGTAAATTTGAAATTTTACAAACAAATTAATTAATATTTTGAAAAAAATTACCTATGTTAAAGACATGATAATTAGATTCTGCTCTCGATTCTAAACAAAGTACTTTCTAGTTTTGCGTTAATTCATTAACACGTTGTATAGAAAGAACGACTGAGACCTTTCTTGATTTTTGTCGTTTTCTTACACTTACAGGTGGCATTATATTCACCTAGGTAAAACTACCGTCTATTGTTGTATGATATACTTACGCTCCAATCAACTTTGAAGACATGGTGGTCTTGGCTGCGTTGATGATGGCCGGCCTGCCGAGCGAATCCACGTTGACCGTCAGGTTGTCCTGGATGTACTTGACTGCCTCCTTGCATGCTAGACGGTATCCTGAGATTACGCTGGTCGGATGAATCTTGTTCTTTACTAGTTCGTCTGCGTTCTGTGGAAAAATTTGGCAGTTAGGGTCAATTCACACCGAGACGCGACGCGACGCGACGATACTCAAATACCTCGAGGCGCAGTGCTGCGTGGTGCAACGAATCTGAATTCTCACAATGTAATGTGTATCTTTTCGTGTAGTGAATAAAGTATATTCTATGAAAAATGTGCGCGCAGCGTCGCGCCGCGTCGCGTCTCGGTGTGAACTGACCCTTAGGCATTTACGTTATTACAATGACAACTTCGTTGATGGCTCCCTTCATCACAGAGACTTAAAATATATACCAGTTTTTAACTTTAACCACTCGCAAACCGGCTTTAAGATAACAATTGATGCACAATGGGTGGTTGAATAATATTGTGTCCATGGGAGTTCAATGGCCACCAAAACAGCATACGGACCATAAGCTTTTAAACACATAAAGTTTCAAAAATCGGTGATTTGGAGGGATCTGAAAATGAGAAAATACAGGGTCCAACTTAATATGCTGACAGTTTTTTAAGAAGATGATCAGACCATCAAACTGAACAACTTTCTCTATGGGACCAACTTCGATATTGCTAAAAAAACAGCTGTCCCATACGTATGGTTCGAGTAGGTTTGCAGTTTTGTATGCAACAGCTGATTTTATTTTCGCGATTTCGACATTTGTGCCATAGAGAAAGTTGTTCAGTTTGACGGTCTGATCATCCCCTTAAAAAAGTGTCAGCATATTAATAAGGACCCTGTATTGTTACCTTTTTTTTGTAAATATCTGCAATGTACAGACACACTTCTATAACAGTTTTTTAATAGAGTATATCCCATCATATTATCATTATATGTTTCACTACAGGGCACAGTCCTAACAGGGAGTGGGCCACACAGATCTAAGAGGACCACATCCTCTTAGGCCACATAGGGCCAGTGCCTTGGTGGGGACAAAACATAAAAAGAAAGCAAAATTTATAAGTTCATATTTGACAATACCTTTAGAAGCTCAGCGGCAATGATAACAACAGATGTGGTGCCGTCTCCGACCTCCTCATCCTGCAGCTGGGCCAGCTCGACCAGGACCTTGGCTGCCGGGTGCTCTACTTCTAACATCCTGGTTGAAAAACATTTATACAGTGTGTAAACTTAAATGCATTACATGGCTGGTCCCTATATAAATAGTCAGACTGTATGTGATATGAGTAATTATCCTTTGTGATAATGCTCATAAGCATGTGTGTCATGCAAACATACATAAAATAATGACCATAATCCCTTTTGGGGTTATCAGAAACATTGCTAGAACTACCAGAATTCAGTTTAAGAATATAGTGGTTGTAGTTGTAACAACAATCACATTTAGCAATTTAAGTTTCAAGATGGAATGATGTGACTCTTATTTCAAACTGCATAATCTTTTCTTCATTATTTGGTGTGGGGTTCATCACTGGTCTAAAGGACATCCCAACAAAGGAACATTGACAATGGATAAGCAGATAACAGTTAATACATACTTGAGAATAGTAGCGCCGTCATTTGTGACTGTAACATCTCCGATATCATCCACCAGCATTTTGTCCAGACCTACTGGGCCCAACGAGCTTTTTACTATGTTTGCAATTGTTGCTGCGGCCATTACTGCAAAAAATTCAACATGTTTACTAAAATATAAAAAATACTAGGGACATAAAATTTAATTGGTGAAATGAATTCTCAAACTAGATATAAGAGACATTAACGTGTATCAGATATATCGTAGCATAAAAGGTGTTCAAATATTTCTAAGCAGTGCTAATTTTCAATAAATTCTCTACAGTGAATGTCACCAATTATATTTAAGAGGATATGTGAAAAAAATTGGATTCTTCAAAGCATCATATATCATGAAGTAGTTACAGTAGAAGTATGGTTTGCGGATATGTGTAAATTGAACATATAATTGAAGTTTTGATTAGAGCCAAACACGATTAAGACACATTTTCTCGATAGAAAAACAAGCCAAAGTAGCCTCCGTCGTTATCGATAAACGCTTGGAACTGCTAAACAGTGAATAATAGAAACACGAGACTTGATTTAAAAAAAAGAGATTGATATTTAATAAAGTTTGATTAGAGCAGAATTTAACTTTCATAAATAGTACAATCACAATTAAATAAAGTTTCTTTTACGCTTGCGTCGTTTCAGCCGCGCGCACCGTCCCATCTCTTTCTCTCGCATCATGCAGTAATATAAGCTATCACACGCCCATTTCATTTCAACTATTTTTCGACATAGGCCCTTAAACATGTATTTTTTCATAAATATCTGAACAGCTAATTTTCAATAATATCTTTACAATGTTATTTAAAATTGAAATGTATAACAACGGAGTAAAGTCTTTTTTCCTAAATTGCTCAGATGTTTAGGATCATCCTGACGGCGTAGATACATTTTATGTTCTAGGCGCTCAGATATTTTTGTTTTGTTATGTGTAAAGAAATTATTGAAAACTACAACTGCTTAGAAATATTTGAACACCTTGTTTGCTACGATATATCTGATGGCGACTATACATACAAACATACGTTCTCTTTCTTATACTGTGGTATAATGAAATCATTCAAGAGCGAAATTCTTAGGTTAGATATTTACAAATTAAATAAAAAGTTCACAAAAAGTTTACAATGACGTACAATAATCATAATTTATGCATTTCTCTTGCAAATTTTACACCAATTGTGTCAGAATTATATGGATTTGCGAAGATATTGACAAAATTAAAACCATTTGTAAGGAGTGCATGTGATCAACCGGGGTACTTCTCGCGTGTTATATCTTAACAGAGAACATTACCATTTTGGGTCCTGACGGGTGCTCCAGAGGATCTAGTCCCTGCCACGGATAAAGCCGCTGCTAATGTCGACATTTTTAATATAAATTCAACACAAAATTCATAAAATAGAAGCCCGTCACGCTTTTTTGTTTCTGGAAGGAAAGAACAGTGTTGCTAGTTGAGATATTTGGATGACACATGATTGTTTATTGCCAGTTTTAAAGCGGAAATTCTACTATTTATTTTATATTTTGATTATTTGTTTTCAATCGACGTTTTCAATAATCGAATCCAGAAGTATTTAAATAATTTCCTATTTATTATATTGTTGATTTGATTTTCATGTCACCAAATGTTACCGTTTCGTTGAACTATTAACGCCTGTTTGAATTCAAAGAGCAACAGTAACTAATTGCCAAAAAACAAATTTTTCACTTGCTCACTATGGCGTCGATTTGAATTCATAGCTAACACTTTTTCCGAGCTTTCTTCATAAATAAAGTTCCGATCATACTGAACAGTTCAAAATAAATAAAATAAGAATGCCGGTTAATATTTAAAAAAAAAAATTTGAAAGCAAAAAAAATTCTTGGTCAATGATCACACACGGTCGCGCTGCAAGTCTGACGGTGGGCGGTCACGTATCTTCTTCTCTCGGGCTTGCACGTGGCTCCGCCATTTTGTAACGCTCTAATTTGTTCTTGACCATTAGAACAGGAAGCTAGCAAAGGTATCCATCGAATAATACTTGAGATTAATAAAACCGGTCAAGTGCGAATCGGGCTACTCGTGCACCGAGGGTTCCGTTCCACACCACAACACAACATAAATACAGGGTCCTTCTTAATATGCTGACACTTTTTTAAGGGGATGACCAGACCGTCAAACTGAACAACGTTCTCTATGGCAACAACACCGAAATCGCGAAAAAAAAATCTGCTCTTCCATACAAAACTGCAAACCTACTTGAGCCAAATGTATGGGACAGCTGATTTTTGTTTCGCGTTTTCGATGTTGGTCCCATAGAGAAAGTTGTTCAGTTTGACGGTCTGATCATCCCCTTAAACAAGTGTCAGCAGTCAGCAAATTATTTTTACTGGACCTTTAACAGCAGACCGACTCACACTTGGCCGGTTTTTATTATTCGTTGTTATGAATAGAATTATTTATTTCATATTATCAAATTCATAATTACAAGTAAGTACATTACATAAAAAATAAAAATGTCTAAGGATAATATGATCGTCAAGAATATAAAATAGAACAATAAAAATGTCAATACTATACTGTAGAGTTTGATCTATAATCACACTAAGTTTGACGCTTGTTTCGATATTTGTATTTTTACGAGAGAAGAAAAAAAAGTTGATAAAAACTAGTTTCTTGCATGAGGACCTCCCTTAAATTTAAAATTTTTATTATTTGTTAACAAATCCGCCGTAATACCACATATTCTGTGAAAATTTCAACTGTCTAGCTGTTAAGGTTCAAAAGTTACAGCCCTAAATAGGTAGGACGGACGAACGGACAACGTAGGCTTAGTAATAGGGTCCCGTCTTCACCCTTTGGGTCCGGAGCGCTAAAAACGATTCTTCCTCTACGATTGTGATATAAATGAGGCTGACAGTACACGGTACGTCTGCGTGACCGTCACGTTCGCGTAGGGCGCGCCTTCTCCAATCCCGCGAGCTTGTACCCTCCGCTTTACTTCACGTTCACGTACACGTGACGTCCCGTTATTTACTACATACTGCTTTTATAGCGATACTCAGTGTCGTAAATAGCCTTCTATGCGCCCGGTGCGAGCTTCTATTTCTGCGCCCTCAATTTTTTTTTAAGGAAGCGAATAAATTGTATTAAGGTTATGAGGACCATTAGCGTTTGAATACTCAAACCACTATTCAAAAGTCGGAGCGAGCGTAGCGAGCTCGAAATTTCACACATTAAGGCCGAGATTCAGAGACGATTTTTTTGGTCTTAGCTCGAGCTAAGCGTGGCGAAAATGTATGGATTTTGACATACGGGAGTCCGAACTATGACTTACAAATCGTCTCTGAATCTCGGCCTAAGACTCAAAACGGTAGTGGATGGTATGAGTTCCATTAGCCTAAAACGAGCGAAGAGAGCCCGAAATTTCACAGTACTGCGACTTAGTTGTGACCAGCAACGTTATTGCGGCTAAAAAAATGCCAATTTCAGAATGAACTCATTCTGACACTAAAAAAAGAAAGTCTTTTCATAGTATCACTTTGCCATAGTATACGATATGATGCGGAGTTTGGCAAAGATGGTATAAATTCGCGTTTGGGTCATTTTTAAGATCTTTAGGGCATCACTCCACGACATGCATAGACCAAAACCTGATTCTGTCCTTTTGGGCTAGCATGTTGCACGTGATACGGCTATATCACGCCTTTTATCTCATTTGTTCGCGCGCAAATAGAAAGAGAGCGAAAGCGTGATAGCGTATGTATCACGCTGGCATACTACGACGGCTGGTATCATTTCTGCGCCCTCCAGGGTCTGCGCCCTGTGCCTGGGCACCGCTCACACCGCCCTATTTACGGCACTGGCGCTACTGTACATACTAACTAATCCAGTATACCCCTCTACCTACCTACTTGTATCCAGTACACTGTAAATCTTGAAATAGGTACCTTTAAATTCAATTCAAATAATTTATTTCAGAATTTCGATGTTAGTCACACAAATATAGTACTGTAGCCCCGTGTCTTTTTAATTACCAAAAAGATAACCGATTGCCGTTTAGAAATTGTTGTAAGGTACGAAATTACTAATATAAAACCGGCCAAGTGCGTACCGGGCAAGTGTAATATACGGACTTTGAAGGGGTGGCTAGCATAAAAAGTACATTTCTCAAGTTGGTCAACTTTTACTCGTTATCTTGTAAAGCCTACTTAGCGGTGATAGTTTTCCTTTTAAATTCGTTATATCCACTACTACCGTGAATTTTTTCAAGTATCCAGAAACAACCGTTTAGCTGGCAGAGAGGGGTGGGGGGGACACTTCACTCTAAAAAATTGTCACTTTAAAGCCTTATATTTCGCTAACGGATCCCTAAATTGAAAGACAGTTAATCAAAGGATAGACGGACAGACGGACAGACAGATGGACATGGCGAAATCAAAAGGGTTCCATGTTGCCTACGGAACTCTAAAAACCTAAGTCTTACGTTTCACAACCCGCTGTAAGAAAAAAAAAAAAAATTGTCTGTAATTTTTAAATTTCGAGATTACCGTTCTATACTGTCATGTTCTTCGCCTAAGATAGTAAGACTGTCTAAAGCTTTGACTAATTATTATAAGGACTAGCCTTGCCGTAGCATTTCCCCTCTGCCACGGTATTAGCACAATTGATCTTTTGCAATTACATTCAATTTTACACCTTATCACTAAACGAGACAGCCTATAATTGCGAAATAATAACTTCGAACTTAGAACGTTTGGGGTTCACACGAGACCACTTTTCATGATTTTTAACATTCAAAATTAGAATCTAAAGTTATGGGGAATAAAATACAAAGTTCCGGATTTCATTTAACCTCGCCTTCCGCAAAAAGTGGCAGAAATGTTTGTAAGTAGAATTACACGCGTAACCAGTCCACATATAAATAGTCAAAGGTCTAAAGCTATAAGACCAATCAAAAGTGTCATTTTCATCTGGTCTTGTAGCTTTTTATGGCAACTTTAGACGGTCTTACTATTACGTTTTTTTTGGTACGGCGGTTTGTGATTATAGTGTGATTATAGAGCAAACTGTACATTATAACAACAAATAATAATAACCGGCCAAGTGTGAGTCAGTCTCGCGCTGAAGGTCTGGAGAAACAAAACTTTTTGTTTTGTAAGGGGGTGGTACGGAACTCTCGCCTCGTTGCGCGAGAAGCCCAACTCGCACTTGAATCAAACTGAACAAATTTCTCTATGGACCAACATCTAAATCGCGAAAAAAATATACTGTTCCCAAATGTTGGTCCCATAGAGAATGTTGTTCAACATTCAACAAGTACTCAATATTTTTATTGCATTCCATAATATACAACAAGGTGTTAATTTACAAGCTATGAGATCATTATGGACCCTGTAGGGCACAGGAATTATGAACATTACAAATAAGTAGGTAACTTATAATTAGAGATCGGATAATCGGATGCATATTTACCTAAAGTTGAGGAGTTGGCTATTATGGAGTGCACTTTAGTATCGAAATTGTTATTTTATTTTTCATTTTATAATTTTAAAAAGTGGCCTCCATACTATGCATCCGAGTAGTTATGCATTCCCGAACTTCCTGACAACCCGGAATTTATTTTATTGAAAAACATATTTTTTCTTTTTTAATCATATAGTTTTAAGAAGTCGCTTCAACACTATGCATCCGATTAGTTATGCATTATCGGATTTCCTGGCATACGGAATTTCTTTAAAAAAGAAAATTTTTAGAAGCCGCTTCCATAATTTCGTAGCCAAAAATTAAGTTTAGGTAAATATGCATCCGAATATCCGATCTCTATTTATAATGCTCTGAAAATCCTCTTAAGGGGATATAATTCGCAGCGCGCTCCATACAAACGTACTATGGTGATATTTTCAATACTAACCAATGAAAGTCAATAAAATTTTGCTGAAACAGTCTTGAAACAAATATCTATGCTTGTATGGAGTCAGATTTTCGTTAAAATATACAGTTTCAATGCTAGGATTAATTTAAGATTTGTATGGAAATCTTTGAGGCACTGTAACTTTAAAACTATACATTTTAACGAAAATCGGACTCTATACGAGCATAGAAATTTGTTTTTAGATTGATTCTGAAAAATTTCATTGAGTTTAATTGGTTAGTATTGAAAATATCACCATAGTACGTTTGTATGGAGCGCGCTCCGAATTATATCCTCTTAAAAAAACCGGATGGACCCCGTAGGTAATCTTTCCTACAGCTAGACTACAGTTATTTTTCTATTTGCATATTCAGGGTTTCAGGACGTAATAAATCGTTTGCTCGTTAACCCAACTACACTCATATAACTTCCTCATTCATATTCTAAGTTCCTCAGCATGCTAACATATTCGCACACATTTATCAAGTGCTGGCTCTAATATATCTTGCGCATACCTACCATCCTACTCGATATCTATGTTTATCTTTGACTATTTATATGTGGACTGGTTACGCGTGTAATTCTACTAACAAACATTTCTGACACTTTTTGCGGGGGGCGAGGTAACATGAAATCCGCAACTTTGGATTTTATTCCCCATAACTTTAGATTCTAATTTTGAATGTTAAAAATCATGAAAAGTGGTCTCGTGTGAACCCCAAACGTTCTAAGTTCGAAGTTATTATTTCGCAATTATAGGCTGTCTCGTTTAGTGATAAGGTGTAAAATTGAATGTAAATGCACAAGATCAATTGTGCTTATACCGTGGCAGAGGGGAAATGCTACCGCAAGGCTAGTCCTTATAATAATTAGTCAAAGATGTTTATACATTATAGGGTCTTTCTTTATATGCTGATAGATAGATAGATAGATAACTCATTTATTTCATCAGAACAATAAAGGATACAGTGATAGACAAACACGGCATTATAACACTATGGAGTCCGTATAAGGAGGTCCGTGCTCATACAAACGAAGTCTGGTGATATTTTCAATACTAACCAATTAAAGTCATTGAAATTTTACAGATACAAACTAGAAAGTAATCTCTATGTTTGTATGGAGTCCGATTTTCGTTAAAATGTATAGTTTTAAAGTTACAGTGCCTCAAAGATTTCCATACAAATCTTAAATTAATCCTAGCATTGAAACTGTATATTTTTTTTAAAATCCGACACGATACAAGCATAGAGATTTGTTTCTAGATTGTTTCTGAAAAATTTCAGTGACTTTAATTGGTCAGTACCTATTGAAAATATCACCAGACTTCGTTTGTATGCAGCGCGCATTTACGCATGCGGAATAAACTTCTCTTAAGGGAATGATCAGACCATCATACTGTATCACTTCCTTAATGGAACCAACGCTGAAATAGGAAAAAAAATCAGCTGTTCCATTCAAAACTGTAACTTAACTGTAACTTAACTCGAATCAATTGCATGGGACGGCTGATTTTTTTTTGCAATTTCGACGTTTGTCGCATAGAGAAAGCTGTTCATGTTTCATCTGCTCATTCTTTTAAAAACTGTTAGCATATTACGAGTAGGTATGTTGGACCTTTGTAAAATTGTAAACTTAGCGAGTTGGTGCATTTAAAATTTTACGCAAAAAAATCTTTTTTTGTGTACTTACCCCAAAGGATAATAATACCTATACTCCATTCAAAATAGCAACTAAATTTTAAGGCTTTTTTGCATTACAGAAACAGACAAATGAAACACTTCCTCTCAATTATTCTTAGAACAGCTTTAGTAGCATCCAAGATATGTCGGATAGTATATGTATCTAATAAATTAATAAATTTGGTAATCAGAATTAGCCAGAAAGCTAAATAGGAATCGGAAAATCTCGTTGTCCTTATTTGGAATGAAGTATAGAATGAATTAAAGATACCTAGTCGTAGTTTATGGAAGTTCTGTCTGTTTGTCTCTTTACGCACGCTTAAAAAGTTGTAGGGAGGTTTTCTAACCTACTTGAAAGGGATTAGAGGGCTGTCCATTATAAGTGGCGACGGGCTCACCCCCCGTCACACTGTGAGGTTTCAGAATATCTTTGACTACCCCCTCAGGGAATGTAGTCTTGAGCATATTATGTCAAAAGTCAAAAGGCAAAATTGTTCATTCAAAATAATATCACATAGATAACTTTTTGACGTCATGTTTTTGAATCTACCTCGCGTCGGAAGGTGTTCCGTTGTAGAGAAGATGCGGCCAGAAACTCTACAACACACTTCTTTTAAACAAAACATAGTATACAAAGTACAATTACATAAATTCAATATTAAATTACATAGTGTAACATTGTCAAGACCAGATATTTTGGTCATTCAAATAATCATCGAGTTTATAGTAACCTTTTTTACAGAGGACTTGTTTAACATGGGACTTATACTTTTTGTCTGTCAAGTTTAGAATATTCTCTATATTCTCTGGTATCTTATTATAATAACTTTGACTATTTATATATGGACTGGTTACGCGTGTAATTCTACTAAAAAACATTTCTGCCACTTTTTGCGGGGGGCGAGGTAACATGAAATCCGCAACTTTGGATTTTATTCCCCATAACTTTAGATTCTAATTTTGAATGTTAAAAATCATGAAAATTAGTCTCGTGTGAACCCCAAACGTTCTAAGTTCGAAGTTATTATTTCGCAATTATAGGCTGTCTCGTTTAGTGATAAGGTGTAAAATTGAATGTAAATGCACAAGATCAATTGTGCTTATACCGTGGCAGAGGGGAAATGCTACCTTATAATAATTAGTCAAAGTATAATAACGTATACAGTGCCCCATGAAAGATCTGTTGACCTTACTAAGTCGAAAATGTGGGAATGCTAATTTAGTTTTATTTCTTGTATGCTTATGCTCGAAAGGGATTATGGTCGTGAGTTTATGTGTATTTGAATACCTAAAATAGCATAAGATCTACCTAATAGACTAACAGGAAGTAGTGCAGTTCTTTTATCGAGTCGAAAGCATTAAGTTCGAATAGCCATCGTTTTAAAGATCTAGATCTGTAGGTTATAACTGTACTGGAACCTTCTGAGTAACATTAGTATGCTCTCTAAAGTCTGAAGTGTGATAGATCATTGGATTTCAAGCGCACACGACGTATATAACGTGTTAATGAATTAACGCAAATATGAAAGTAGTTTGTTTAGAATCGAGAGCAGAATTGAATTATCATAGTTTCAACATAGGTAATTTTTTTCAAAATATTAAATAATTTGTTTGTAATATTTAAAATTGACTGAACTCGATCTCAACCCACCGCTCGGGTACTTATCTCTCTCACCCTTCTTACCTAAGCTTCTTACTACCAAAACAATAGATTCTTAAAAATGTATACATGAGCACGTTAGCGCTTTCATTCATTGCTGAAATGATAACAAATCATTTTAGTCTCAAAACTTAAAATGTGAATAACATTAAATTTTGAGTATCAAAATAATGAAATTATTGTTTCAATCTAATTATTTTGTTATAAATCAGTTGGGGTGTATGAGGTTTTGCGCTTATTCATTAACACGTTGTATACAAAGTCGGCATTCCGGGGTCCTTTACAGGACCCGATGTAAAACATGCTTACGAAGACTTTACATTTTGTAGCTCAGTGCGTTTAAATACGATGTCCAATGCAATTCACGTCAAACTAGCCGTGTAAAGCGAACAATACCACTGGAACTACCGACAGTCATTGGGATGCTCCGCAACGCGTATCGTATCCATGCCGAGACATAATCTCGTTTTCTGCGGCTTTTAACGAAAGCCTCCGATATGGAGAGTCGCAGAGCAAAACAAATCGCTGGTGGTTCTGCACATGCGCCAAGAGGCGACACGCACGCGCTGCCGGCCGCAGCGGCAGTCGCGCGCCGCCCGTCGCCGCGTCAGCACCTCCGCGCGATCTCTCTCCTCCGCGCCACCACCACGCGCTAAATGGCGCCCAAACTGGGGCCTCGCTCACGCGGGTAAGTCCTTGCATAATCACTTATTAACGTCCCCATAAGATAACTCTGTCAAAACTTGATGTAGACTGGTCCATGGCGCAGCATCCGCTAGGAATGCGAGGGCGTGGTAGGGCATCGACTGGGAGGGGGTACGGAGTCGGCGTGCTGGAGATACCGCTTGATAAGGATGCAGCCCACCCACTGTCAACAAACCCCATTATATAAAACATCGGACACTTTACATAAATGGCTGTTAAGCTGAGAATAAGTGGAGAGTCATCTCTAAGACGTGCCTATTGATTTTCGTGGCGCGTTTCGGAGATTGTGCCGCTATCGTTTTGCGCCTCCGAGACAGTCTATACTAATGTTAAGACTGCACGGATGGGTGTGTATCTTGGTTTTGAATCTCTGCATATTATCCCCCTAACTAACTCACCAATTCTTCAATGAAAGGTTTGCGAATTCACTCTTATTTATTTTTCAGTTTGCTTTATAAAACAGTGTGTTGGGGAAGGTAAAAGCCCGTTTTGGGATAAAATATTCCTTGAGTTACCCGTTAAATTTTACCTGTCGATTTTGTCATCTTAACTTTGGATTATCTAAGAAGGTATATAGCTTAAGACACGTGCGAGCCCACGGGCAAACTCCAGGGTAGTTACCTACTGCCGCAGCCTCTTTAACATTCTGATCCACCGCTAAGGAAAGTAAGAAATCAGAACGTTTTGTGGCGGTTTTAAGAGGTTTATTCGGCTATTAGTCTTGTTGAAGAGGATTACGTGTCTAGATGTTTCTCTGTTTTAGCTTGTGAAAAGCTATAGATTGAAGAAATTTCGTTCTTATGCCATCTAACTTGACGCCAGTTTTTTGAACAGACCTATACTCTATTCCAAATAGCAACGAAATTTTAAGGCTATTGTGAATTTCAGGAACAGAGATTTGAAACACTTAGTGCCTGTTTCATCACTTTTGGATAACTTCTTGTTAGCTGAGCTGTCGGATAAGCTAACAAGAACTTATTTGGAAGTGGTGAAACAGGCCCTAACTCTCACTCATATCGGATAATATATATTTCTGATAAATAAATTATATATGCTAATCAGAATTGGCTAGAAAGCAAAATAGGAATCGGAAAACCTTTTCGTCCTTATTTGGAATGAAGTATAGATCGATGTGTACTCCTAGTTTCAAACCAGGTGTTAAGAGCTACAATAAAATGTCATAAAAATGAATGAAATAAAATAAAAAATCTGCCAAGTGCGTGTCGCACCACACATAATGTAGAGTACCTTAGTCTGCTTGCTAAACGAATGCAAAAATTATATGAAGTAACGTTAATGCAATTGCACATGCGTCTTAAACTTTCGGTGTTATATTCGGAGCGAAATTATCGTTTTTCGTTTGTTCAACTAGATTTTCAGAAAATAAAAGGCCATTGACGATGCATTTATTTGCAAAATTATACAACGTGTTAATGAATAAGCGCAAAACCTCATACACCCCAACTGATTTATAACAAAATAATTATATTGGAACAATAATTTCGTTATTTTGATTGTTAAAATTTAAAGTAATTCGCAATTTAAGTTTTCAGGCAAAAATTATTTGTTATCATTTCATCAATGAATGAAAGCGCTAACGTGCTAATGTATGCATTTTAAGAATCTTGTTTTGGTGGTAAGTAGGGTGAGAGTGCCCGAGCGGTGGGCTGAGATCAAGTTCAGTAAATTTTAAATTTTACAAAAAAAACATTTAAGAATAGCATATGCTCACGACTATATTCCCTGTGGGGGTAGTCAGAGATATTCTGAAACCTCAGAACATCCACGTTTCACCAGTAGTACCGAAACTCTGATTATTAAATCTGATTACTCTGATTATTTAATAATTTAATCAACACACTCACCCTGAGTGTGCCCGTGATAGAAAATTTCAAAGCTTTATATCTTCGTAATTACCTATATATTATAAATTGCAAGCGTTATTTGATGCGCGGTAAATATTACTGTTATTAATACCGTCTACGCGTATTATGCGTCAAGCTTTTGTATGAAATTGACAACTCTGCAACCACCTTATCGAAAATTTAAGTACATTTTTGTACTTTTAAAACGAGTGTTCAGGACTGCGATTTTTGAAACTCATTCGTTGAACTCAGCAGTTGAAAATGTCAAAATTACTATGGAGATATGCATCTTTCTACTGCTGATTCGACTTACAAAAATAGCACTCCTGTTCATTTTGCTCGATTTCGAATGCTTACAAGTGAATGCCTCCGATGACGATCACCCCTAACTTGAGCTTATCTTGTCAAATGATATCCCTTCTTATCCCTCCTGTCAAATCGTGCTAAAATATCGCAATAATGTGCTCTAGTGATGTGTTAATAATGGTCCCCTACCTAACCTACCTTGTCGCTCTATAACATAAGGCGATATAATATGTAGGTCAAGTTATACCCTGTAAGATCCCACTGTAGGGCAAAGCCTCCTCTCACGAATAAAAGTGAGAGGGAATGAGCCATACTCCACCACGCGGGCCCAGTGCGGATTGGTGGAGGAAATCGCAATCAATCAATCAAATATACTTAGGAGAGGAGGAAAATTAGTGGTCATTTTTCGGTCAGAGAATTTTCAAGCCGCCTTAATAGGCATCTGATAAGTTACACCGCCATCTGACGGAACTATCTGGGACCGACTGCTTAACGTACTCTCCGAAGTACGGAGACACTTTTTATCTAGATTTGTGGAATATTGCTCTATTTGTTTCTAAAATGTACCTGAGTACTTAATTTTTTTTAAATACTTAACAGTCCAAAAATTTAAACGAGCATTTCATTACGCCCATGAAGGTGTTACCTTTCCATCCAAAAAAATATCAATTTTATCTAATTTTAAAAATCTTTTACAGTTTAAAATATGTATAAAACTTTTCCTGTAATGTGTAAAACTAATGCAATATCTAGAAGTGGTAAACTATGGGTAAACTCAAAACTTCTACTCGATTAACTACATTGTCACCAGAAGAATAACATGTTTTCGTATTGCATCAACGAATATTCTCAAAAGCCAATCCCGAAGTTGACAAAACAAGAATCCTTTACCCTTTAGCAATAAAAAAGCTCTCACAGTCTCAAATTCGTGAAACAAAAGTTAATCGGATGGTACGACACCGCAATCGGCCAATATATCAAAGGGCGTGTCAAGGGACATCGCGAGCGATTCCTTTCCTATCTAAATGCTAATGCGACCGAGGCCGGGGTAAAGGCTAGTCGCACGGATATTAAATCGCAGTCTATAGTTCCCTGATGCGGTCGCGGTTTTATTTTTTATCGAACATTTTTCGTTTATTGGTTAATGGCTTTTAGGTGTCGTGGGAAATTTTAAATTTCGAATGCGTTTGAGAGTATTGGAAACTTTTTAACGCAGTCTTTTCAGAGTGATTTAATTTTAATTAAAAAAAAGAACTTGGTTTTTAAAACATCAGCTATTCTTTGATCTGATTCTGGGCGACTTTTCATTGATTTCTGATCTGACGCTGATTGTGACGTTTATCCTTCTCATACCAACCAAATATTTAAGACAAGTGACAGAGAGACAGACATCCTGAAAATGAGAATGGCTTTTTGTTATCAAAAAAATTTAATATTTCTGAGAAGGTTAGGCCAGGTAGTTAGGTAAGTATGGTAACTACTTATGACATGATAATGCTATTGCAAAGAAGATAAGCAGCATTCTATTAAAAATACAGTTACAATGTTTAATCAGTGGGTGTAACAGTAACAAACCACCCTGGTAATATCTAAAGGGGTGGTTAAGATTAGACCATCAAACTGAACATACATATTTCATTTTGGAGACAAGGTCGAAAATACACGGTCTAAGGAAAAGTATCACCCATCAAACTGAAGAACTTTTACTATAGGAGCAAACCTGTCAGAGTAAAAAATATCAGCTTTCTCATACGTTTGAATCAAGAAGGTATTGCAGTTTAGTATGGGACAGCAGATTTTTTTACCGACAGCATCCTCGTACCTCGTACGAGAGACCCCAAATCTCGTATTTATACGAGGATCCTCGTACGTTTGGCAACCCTGATCTGAACTTAGTACTGAAAAAGTTTAGCGTGTCAGCAACTAAAATACAGATACTTACATACTTATGCCCCATTGGGGTAGGCAGAGACAAATTGATAGTCACCTGTCACGACCCTGGCACACCTCTTGCACTTTCAATTCATCAGTCACTTGTCGCTTCATTCATGCCCGTCGATTTTGGGTAGGTACCTAGACATTATATGTATTTATCTCTTTTTAGTATAGCTCTAAGGTACGATTAGGTACTAAAAATACAGGGTGAAATTGTTATCATTAGCATCTACCCATTAAACTGAACAACTTTTACTCGAGCTGTGGTGGTCCAGTGGCGAGTAACCTTGCCTGCCGTGCAGGAGGCCATGGTTCGATCCCCGTCCAGGCCGACTCGTACCAATGAGTTTTTCGGAATTTATGTACGATTTGTAACACCACTGGCTTTTCGGTGAAGGAAAACATCGTGAGGAAACCTGCATGCTTCAATTTCGAGGCATGTATTGTACCCACTGTCCATTATAAGTGGATGCTCTGAGATTTCAGAACATCTCTGACTACCCCGTCGGGGAATATAGTCGTGAGCATATATATACATACATATACTTTTACTATAGGAGCAAGCCTTTGACTATTTATATGTGGACTGGTTACGCGTGTAATCCTACTAACAAACATTTCTGCCACTTTTTGCGGGGGGCGAGGTAACATGAAATCCGCAACTTTGGATTTTATTCCCCATAACTTTAGATTCTAATTTTGAATGTTAAAAATCATGAAAAGTAGTCTCGTGTGAACCCCAAACGTTCTAAGTTCGAAGTTATTATTTCGCAATTACAGGCTGTCTCGTTTAGTGATAAGGTGTAAAATTGAATGTAAATGCACAAGATCAATTGTGCTTATACCGTGGCAGAGGGGAAATGTTACCGCAAGGCTAGTCCTTATAATATTTAGTCAAAGGAGCAAGCCGATCGTAGACAAAAAAATCTGCTTTTGCATACATTTGAGTCTAGTAGGCATTGCAGTTTAGTATGGAACAGCTTTATTTTTTTGCTACGATCGGCTTGCTTCCATAGTAAAAGTTGATCAGTTTAATATATTTCATTCTGTATAAGCACAGAATAGGTAAGAGTAGGTATACAGGTATAGTTCTACATACTACAGGGTGTTAGGGTAAACAGTTGCATTACTTTAAGGGGTGATTGTACCTATGATACTGAACAACTTTCCCTAAGAAATCTATACGAAATTAGCAAAAAAAATTGTGGAATGCCCATACTAAAATTCAATCTTAATTTTTTCTTCATTTTTCCTATAGGTTTCTATCGGAAAGTTGTTCAGTATCATAAGTACAATCACCCCTTAATGCATATGCATTATCTATACTTCATTCCAAATAAGGACGACGAGATTTTCCGATTCCATTTGGCTTTCTGGCTAATTATGATTACCAAATGTAATTAATTTATTGGATACATATACTATCCGACATATCTTGGATGCTACTAAAGCTGTTCTAAAAATAAGTGAGAGGAAGGTTTCAAATCTCTGTTTCTGTAATGCAAAATAGCCTTAATATATCGTTGCTATTTTGAATGGAGTATAGGTATCACAACATTATTCATCCTTTCTTTATGACCAACCACGTTTTTCTATCATTGACACTTTTAGCATTGTCATACTATATTAGGCCAATAAAGGCCACATAATGTAAGTATCGTGAGGAAACCTGCATGCTTCAATTTCGAGGCATGTATTGTACCTACTGTTCATTATGTGGCGACGGGCTCACCCCCCGTCACACTGGACAGGGTTTCAGTACTACTGGTGAAACGTGGATGTTCTGTGGTTTCAGAATATCTCTGACTACCCCCTCGGGGAATATAGTCGTGAGCATATGCTTATGCTTATGCTTAATGTAAGTATACGGTTTCAGATTAGGGACCTACGCAATAAATGCAGATGGTGTTCCCAAAATGGCAAACAGAGCTGCTAAAAGATGTCATGCATTGTCTGTTTAATTTAAAATAAATATCTTGGACATTGTCACACAAATTATCTAGTTACATTAAAATTACCAGAATCTAGCCTGGACTTGTATTATGATGACTAGACAACGATATAGAATACATATATAGATAGAAATATCCATGACTCGGGTACAAATATTAATATTCATCATACAAATATTATTTTGTCCCTTAAGGGATTCGAAACCGCGACCCTCGGCACAGCACTGACTGCTGTTCACTACCGACTGTGCTATCGGGCCGTCTTTTTTTGGTTTTTACATTATAACATTTTGAATGGAAAAAATGTAATCAAAAAAGAAAATTTTTACGAGTCTCAAAGCTAACCACGCCTTAACTTTTTATTGAAATTGTTTATCTTAACTTTTGCTTTAGTTCTAATGTTAATATTAGTTAATTATCAATGAGCTTTAGTTGGAGAAATCGACAGTATGTTGTCAGTAAGATTCCTTATTATACAGTTATCTTCACAATATCAGCAAAAAATATCCACAACTTGAGTTCGTTTTTGCTTCTTTTTTAATAGAACGCACATCCTAGGTCGTTGCCCTCCAACTCCAGAAGACTTCAATCTAATGGCTTTGCTATCGTTTTCTGAAGCTTAGCTGAGGCATCCGAGGGGTACTCGTTCAGTCGGTTCAATTCTACAAGGATTACGGGATCTTCCGAGCAGAGCCAGTGCTTTAGCTACATCTATTCGCTAAGTGAGATTCTGATGTATTTTTCTTAGACGATTTTCGTCTGGTATTGCCGACTGCAATTCTAATCTTGAAATTGTGGCTCATCTATACTCCATTCAAAATAGCAACGAAATTTTGAAGCTATTTTGCATTACAGAAACAGAGATTTGAAACACTTCCTCTCACTTATTCTTAGAACAGCTTTAGTAACGTCCAATATATTTCGGATAGTATATGTATCCAATAAATTAAATACATTTGGTAATCAGAATTGGCCAGAAAGCTAAATAGGAATCGGAAAATCTCGTCGTCCTTATTTGGAATGAAGTATAGGTGTTGGTGATTTTTCAAAAGTGTTATAGTAGTACGGTTTATTGTTTTCAAGGGTTGTATGAAAAAAACACAATCTTGAGCCACCACACAGTATTGTTTTTCTGTATGGCCACCATACAATTGGAGCTTCGTTGTAGGCCAGGGAGGAGATAACCGACACGCGTCTACCCATAAATAGACAACGCGAATCCCAACAAGTCCAAAGCTGCAATATAATGGCGTTTTAAAAAAATCTATTTCGTTAATTTGCCTGCAATAACCAGCTTGGTAAAGGCGTTTGGAACACGTTGGATGAAGGCAGCGCAGGACCGGTCGTCATTGCAATCCTTGGGGGAGGCCTACGTCCAGCAATGGACATCCCCATGGATGTCCGATCCCTAGACAGCCAATGCTGGGGTGATGAACCTTGGTTGGTTTGCCTTACTATGAAAGCCTACTAGCATAACTTCATATTTTAAAAGTTGTAGGTAAAATTTTGTTTTTAAATGCTGTACTAATTTTTCAACATAAAATGTTATGTTACGCCTTGTATAATTTTATCCGACCCATAATCATAATCAATCATCAGTCAATAACAGCTACCCACGACCCTGATGAACTCTAGGAACCTGGAGCCGAAGCAAGAATTTAATCGGAATTTCTCCGTACAACATTCCTTCATACATAACCCGTCGTATGCCGCACTAATTTCCCACCTCGTAATTCAGTCACATTCCGTCCATTGTTCAACAACTTAGGTGCAAAGTTCTAACAAATCTACCTGAGACACTGGCATACAATTGCATTCAAACGCAACTCGGCATTTGTATGCAAAGTGGACTGTTGATTCTCTGAAAGTAGGTAAACACTTTATGTAAGCTTTGTAGATACTGAATGTACAGTCAAACGGAATCGGTCTGTAACTAGTTGTGGTGGTAGATTAGGTATTATTTTATTTATAATTAATGGACTTTTTGCTTGTGCGTTAGCACCGCATTTCCGCCAATGTCAAGTAGTTTGTGGGAGTATCTATCCCAATCTCAGGGATTGTTTTTGATAAAGAAGGAATGCGGAGCCTCGTGGCAGGCATAGACGCGACGCGCGGACAACACGCGAGACAAGTTCTCGGGTCAGAACCTGCAACGTGACTCCGTAGATTAGGTAACTCTTCTTTTTGAAAAAAAAAATGACGTTAGGGGTACCAATATGAGTTTTTGACTTTGTTTACATTTTGTTATACATGCTATACTATTACCGACAAATTTCAAATACCTACATAAGACTATTAGGGTTGAACCTCGTCTGCCATCACCGAATCGCATTTCTCCGTCACCTCATCTTTTTTGGTCGCTCAGGAACGTCATTTGCTAGGACGAGAAAGATAGCGAGAATGCAATCGCACGCGGCAGCACCGCAGTGCTGTGACCTTTCTCGCTTTAGTCAATGACGATCCTGAGCGACAGAAAAGGACAGAGCGTGAAAAAATGCGTTCGGTGTAGGCGTCCCTACATATACTTCGCAATCAGTGACAGGTACAAAATAGTACCTACTTACCCAAAGTTAAAATTGACTTGTATTTCCATATTTCCGGCTAAACAAGGTCAACACATTCTTCATAGGCCACTGTAATTCGATGCTACATTATAATACCAGAAACCGAGCAAGTATATTGAATCTGTCAGAAAGGAGATTGCTAAACACATTCTGTGTCAAAAAGCTTACTATATCTTGGATGGTTACTTGAATACAAAAATGTTTTTGTTATCGATATTATTACAGTAGTACCAGGTTCCATCCAGTCTCATCGATGTACCTGCGCAGTTGACAAATTTTAATAGCGTGCGATAATATATTGACCATTTAGGATATGTCTTTGCACCCTTTGATTAGCAAATGATTTCGATAAACGAAAAAGCTATTTTTCGTTTTTCGACCCATGTTCCATACGGAGAGTTGTTTAGTTTTTCATTGTCTGAATCACCCTTAAAATATTGTTAGTAATTAAAAACTAGTGGTGTATTTTAAAGATTCAAACATCCTTGACATGGGAACGTATAAAATATTTATATTCATTATACCCTCGAATCAGCAGGCAGGTTCACTGCCAACTGAACCTTTGGGTATATCCCTAGATTAGTTTTCAGTGTACAATCATAGTCATAAGTATCTACACCATCAACGTATAAAGTACAAGCTATTTTCGTAGCAAGCGTACAATGCAGTTTAAAATTCAAAATGGCGTCGAGATTAGAAGTTCTACCGGCCGGATATTGCAGTTGTAAATATTCGTGCAAGCCTTCAGTTAGATGGGCAACTGGTACCTAGTGGCTAACGGGTAATTGTGAAGTAAAGTAACGGTGTATTGAACGGGTTCGATTCTACCGGAGATTACATTTTGGATTCAATGTAATTTGTTTCAGATAGCATTCGAAAATGAATTAGAAACCAAGAGTTGCAATATTTAGGCCCTGTTTCACCACTTCAGAGCGTTTGACATATTATTTTGTATGAAAGATACGTCAAATAAACTGTCAGATAATCAATTAGGATCTTATTCAAAAGTGGAAACAGGCCCTTAAAATCTTATCTATATAAGTTCTTAGAACGTGTGAAACGTACAAAGTAATGTCCTAGATCTATTGAATGGTACGTAGGCAATAATAATTTAATAATAACTTTCTGAAAAATGTTCTGGAACATGGTTCCCTTCTTGGAAAGTTGGTGGGTAGTTGCACACATTAGAGAGGATTGGAGAGCTACATAAAGAAAAAAAAGTATTGGTCAGAAACCTAAAAAGATTTGTAGAAATTGTATAATTCGAACTGTATTTCGTGATTGGCAAATATTTGCTGATTCAAAATGTTGTTTTGTAAAAGATTTTCAGTTTGAATTTAATTATTTTTTCAGGTTCTCGTTATGTGACCGAGGTATTATAGCTTCCCAGTTTTTAGCTGACTACGGCGAAGCGATAAGAAGGGTGATGATATTATGATAGTCAATGTTAGGTAAAGCTAATTATGCACGAAACATATTGGAAAAACCATTTTCTTGTTAGGACCTTAGATCGACGAAGATATCTTTGATGTCATATATGAGGGGTGACATACTAACACGTTTTACAAAAACACATTTTCCACTTGTATCCTTATGAACATTGGAATAGAGTTCATAAATGCTCAGTTACTTTCGTCAGTGTACCTCGATTTTATGGGTACAACATATCTTTGGGTACAATCCCTTTTTATTACATAAGCATGTGAAAAATTTACGAGATGATAGCGGAGTTGTAAAAATAAGTGCCTGCTCGTTCTACCTTCGCGTGGAATACATATGTGCGAGGTAGATGGTAGATGGCAATGATCGAACGTTTTAAAGGTTTCAGTATATTATCTGAAAAAGACGGATGTTGGAGATATTTTTTGCATGACGTACAGTGTACTTAGCTTTTGAAAACTGCTTTACTTGCCTACAATTAGTTTGGTTTAATGGATAAAAATGATCTCAACACGATAAAAATTTCACAACATAACAATTTTTCCTCTACATGAACTTACAAATTCCACTTTTAAACATTCCAACATAACCTTCTCTTCGCATGACAATCACGTACGTGGTCTCTGCTTACGCCCATGGGACAATGGCGAGAGCTTATGTATGTATGTATCGCTCATCCGGTGGAATAACCGCCCAATTACATTATTGCAAATTTTACAGGAGAAGGGTTTAAAGGGTCACCCTCCAAGAGGCGGCCCAATTTTTCGACAACGAAACAATAACACTGCCATCTAGCGAAAACTACTGGCAATACAGTCGTGAGTTTATTCCTTCAGATAAATATCCACCTAATTATTGTGCCATTAATTAATAACTCAATTTTGGAAAAGACTGCAATTGTGAGGTTATTCTCCCGGATGGTCAACAATGGTCGTATCGATGCTGATTGCCCAGGCTGCGCCAGACAAACCCAGGTTTCGTCACTCGGGGAGGCTCTTTCCTTGCACCTTGCAAGTTGCAACCTTTGTTTAATTATGTCTACGTATGTCAAGATAGAGCCTCACGCTTCTAAGTTCTAACGTACTAAAACAAACGGGCTAACTTTCTTATGATGGTGTGCGTGAGGCGTGATACGACTTATCTCTGTGTGCGTGCATAGTGATAGGGTTTATCATGTGCGTATGGATTGAGGAGCCACATTTGCTATTTTGTAGGAAATTAGATTTTGTAGGCCCAATTCTGGAATTTGAACCTTTTTGTTCATGTAACTTCTCTATACTTTTGCTACAAATTCCAGAATTGGGACTACAAAATCTACTAATTTCCTACAAAATGGGCACAGAATTCTTTTTTCAATAGCAAATGTGGCTCCTCAATCCATACGCACATGGTTTATCAGCCATGGCCTCATGGCCTTGCAGTCATATCTGGTTGAATTTTATTGCAACGTGTTCGTAGCTTCGATCATCTATCTTGACATATAACTTATCAAAGATTGCAACATATTATAATGACGATTGTTAGACGAAGATAAGTAGAGTATCTACCTGTCACTTTCAACCTACGAATAAAATACTTGTTTTCGTATTTTCCTTCTAATTTTTGTTTATACTTTTAAGTTCTTTAAGAATTATGATCAGAATAGAAGAATTATTGGTCTGTGTCTTACCAACAACAACGTCATAACTCAAAAATTGCGTCAAACCATTTGTATTGAACGAGGCAAAATATTTGAGAATTTATGTTTTATTATGTCTTGGCGTTCACGACAATTTGTGGTAAATGCGCTTGTGATATTGATACAATGTATCTTGCATTCACTTTATCTTCATTGATATTTATTATAAAGGACGAAAAAAGTGCGAAATGAACACCGAAAATAGATCGTGTTTAATAAAATACATTTTGTATACAATTTTTTTTTTAAATTATCATTCATGGTAGAAAGCCATCTAGCAATACTAGACGACACTTATTTCATCGTGAATAACCATGTAAAAGTTAATATCGAAATTCATAAATTTTTTGACCCTTTCTTTCGGGGTGGTAAACAGTGTTTCTGATTTCTCGATTTTTTTTTATTTCGAGGCAGGATTTCTCGAGTTTTCTCGAGCTGTCGAGATAAATTTTTATAAAATAATGATCTTTCTCATTTTACAATGAAAAACGGTAGTTTCGCTGGAAAATGAGATGAATGACATAAAAGTGGACTAGCTTTTAACCATAAATTACACATATGGGTAACATTGATATTAACAAATCAAATGTTATAGAACTAGTAAATAAATCTTTCCAAAATCATCGACCTCATAACAGAAATACGAGCTGCGAATTATTTTGTAACTAATATTATTGTTACGAATAGTACGATTGGGATCTAGAAGCTTAAAATACATTACCTACATTATGGGGATTGATAAATCAAGAGAAGTTATTATAGAAATTTTTTGGAAATCCAAAAAGTTTTTACTCCTCGTCTACATATTTTTCATGTAACCAAAGAGTTTTCAACACATCTTAGAATACAGAACCGGCAGCTATCTATCAGAAAAAAATGATGTTAAGCCAAATAATTCAATTAAAAAGAAAACAGTTTTCTTCCTTTTTTGTTTTTTATGGCTGTTGGTTTTTTTTTTCCAAGACATCTGGCCAGTTCACATCAAACAATTTTAGAATCATTAAACAGTTTTTATTCCAAATCCCAAATATTCCCCATAATGTCTCTTTGGTGCCTATTTTCCAAACTGAATTAAAATATGTAAAGAACTAGAGTTTTACCAACAATTTTCGTTCAACTAATATAATAAAGTGCTTAATTCATTGGAATTTTCGGACTAAACAAAATCGGCCCTACATTAAACAAAAAACATACGGGACACGCGCATTTCTTTGAATTGATTTCTCGAGTTTTGTCGTCTCGACTAAGGCCAGATTTCTCGACAATTCTCGCTTCGAGAATTCTCGAACAGAAACCCTAGTGGTAAAACACAAATCTGAATGTAGGTCCCAATTGTTTTTCAAAGCGTGCGCTCCTAGAAAATCAGTTTCACAAGTTGTATACAAGTGAAAGGATGGAAATAAATAATTGACAACATTACATTTTTTAACCACCTGTTTTTAATAAAAAATATAAAATAGGTTAAAAATAAGAAATACGTATTTTTCCGATTTTATTTTTGGCCGATATTTCTATTTTTAATTTACTTTTGAATTTTCTGAAAAACAAAGAATTTATGGCAAAGATTCCTTGGCCGCAATTACATTAAAAATAAAAACTGTCAAATACAATAGAAAAGCAATTTTTTTTTTAGAAAAGCCAAGCATGCAAAGAAATAAAATCTCATTCAACCTCTATTATATTTTTCAGTATTTTTCAAATAACTCGAGAAATAATGGATAGAATATTCTTTGAATCACATAATCTCCAAATGGTTTTCTTATTTTGGTACCTTTCTTAAAATGAAATGTTGTCAATTACATGCTTTTTCAAGAGAAAAATGAAATATCAGTTAGTTTTTAAATACCAATTTCAGAGTTACTTTACAATCCAAAGGAGCGAATTTAATGAAATTCCAGAACCAAGCGCTCTCACCTTTAATTAAACAACTCCCGATCGCAGAACTTCGTTGAATAAGTAAACTTATCGAAATCGTACTTACACGCGTTTGCTATAGAGCCATATGTAAATACTTTCGAACTTTATAATCGATTTCTGGTCGGGCTCTTGTTTGAATTTAGTTAGAGTGTGTTAAGACTAGATGATTTAATTTGAACAGATGGCAGGAAGCAATTAAAATGAAAATTATTTGTAGAAAGATCACGATAATTCATAAGCAAACTTTTAATGAGTTTCTGATATAAATGAATATACATATTTAATGGAATAAGTGCATACCTATGTCATTGGTACGACCTTAGGGTACGATTCATCCTACCATAAAAACGATCTACAATGCTACAACAATGCATGCGATTATAGAGGAAACGCGTTCCGTACTAAAAATTAAGGACGATACGCCCTTTATTATTACTTTTTTCGGGCATCGGTCCACTCACATAGAGCATTTTAATAGTTTAGTATTTTTCCTGGGCCCACCACACATTCCCAGTATTGAAACTCTCGTAAATCTGTATCAACAGCGGCAGCGACGACCCCTCACAATAAGACAGTGACAGCGACTCGGACATAGCTTGGAACCCGCAATGAATTTAATCAAAGAAGATAGGAGAGTAGAATGATACGCCCTAGGAATAATATCCCGTATCTCACTTTGATATTTTGCAGAAGAGACCATCAAAGATTCAATTACCTTATTCATTATTTGACCTGCATTAATGATTAAATGAACCAACACAGTTAGAAAGTGAGCTACAAAGGTTGAGAGATCGTGGGTACAATGTTATTCCTAGGGAAGAAAGTTGTAAAAAAGAAGTAAATCTACACTAATATTATAAAGAGGAAAGATTTGTACCTATTTTTGTATGTTTGTATGTTTGTAATGAATAGGCTCAAAAAGTACTGGGCCGATTTAAAAAATTCTTTCACCAATAGAATGCTACATTCTTCCAATTTGACATAGGCTACATTTCATTTTGAAAAAAATTAGGGATCCTTGGTAAAATTTGAACAATGTAACCGAAGGTGTAGAAAAATGTTGTGAAAAAAAGTGTTTTATATCCAAATTTCCAAAAATAAATAATTGTCTACCCCGTGCGAAGCCGGGACGGGCTGCTAGTTGTACATAAAGAAAAGGAAAACGCTCATTGAGAGGGTAAATTGAAGTAGGTAGTCTGCCAAATGAACAAGTTTCTAAAAACACTAATGATCAGTTTGGATAGTTTTTAATGAAGTCCCACCGTGGGTGACTCCGAGTCTCACTTAGGAGTTTTATTTGAGTTCATCTTGGTCCTGGGGCTGTGAGAAACTTATTTAATTTCCTGTCGAGCTGCGTGCAGCCACCGCTTGAATATCAATATTTATTCTCTACATTTAGACGTATACTGAGTGATTCACTGTTAAGAATATACTAGTTTTCTTAACGTGGGTGTCTTGTGAGGCTTTTAAGGTATTAGAAGACATTTTTTGCAGTGTATTTGTGGGTAAAACCTACTATTCGATATGGGAGCGTTAAGTGAAACGGCTGCTTGTAATGAAAAAAACCGGCCAAGTGTGAGTTGAATTCGCGCCTACTTTTGAGAAGTTGATATTTTCACAGAATATTATATGTTTCATTTTTGATTTGCTAACAAATTATAAAAGTAAAATTTAAAAAAAAAATCCTACAAGAAACGTTTTTATTGCTTATTAATACTGATTCCCTAAGGAACATAGTACGAAAGTTAAAGGCCTAATCCATATTAAATGCAATTAGCTGATCGCACGTTTGTATGAAAAGTAGCAACATTTTTTTGTGAATTTTCCTTTGTACTCTACACCCTGTATAGCAAATAACAAAAAGACAACGTGTGAGTCGGGCTGACGCTAAGCGTCCCGGAGAAATCAAAATTGGTTTGGCAAGTATGTTGGGAAACCTCGATGCGCGAGTCCAACTCGGACTAAGCCAGTTTTTAAACATTTAATCTTCACATTGCCCATGCCAAAAAGAAAGTAACAATTCAATAGCAACTTAGCAAGTAAAGTTTTCCGGTAAGCGGCATTGTGCCAAGAAGCAGAGCGGTGCGGTGTCATGGTGGTTGAATAATTGAACCGCGGGCGGGCGGCAGCGGCCGGCGGACGATCCGCAGCGTTTTAATATTCATACTGTCGGACGCGGTAGTAGAATATTGTCTTGGGGTTAGGGTGTTAAACAGGAAACTGGCATAGGTATTGTCTATACCTGGAGAAAAGTGAGGAGCCACAATCAAAGTATCTATTGTAACTTTTTCAGTTTTAGTCGCACAGAGCAGATTTTTTTTGTAGGTTTTTTTTAAATCCTACAAAATTTTCATAATGATTCATCACGTACTTTCCAAGTTACAGATGGCTCCTCACGCCAAATATATCTGGTGTGAGGAGCCACGATTCAAGTATTGTATCTTTTTCAGTTTTAGTTGTACAGAGCTGATTTTTTTTGTAGGATCTTTTTTCAACTCCTACAAAATCCTACAAAATTTTCAAAAAGATTCATCACGTACTTTTCGAGAATCTATTGTGAGGAGCCATCTTTTTGTTCATGTAACTTCTCTATACTTTTGCTACAAATTCCAGAATTGGGCCTACAAAATCTACAAATATCCTACAAAATGGACAGAAAATCATTTTTTCAATAGCAAATGTGGCTCCTCAATCAAGGCTCCTTACATGATCTACAAATAATAGAAAAATGCAAATGTTGCATGCTTGTAAGGGGGATTCTGAACAAGAAGTTCATAATCATAAAGAGTCCTGAAAACCTGTATCACACGTTGGTTCAATAAATATTTTATATTTTTATATATTTTTTTGTTAGTTTCGCTTACGCTAGTAAACAGAGCGATAGCGTAACCGCGTATGCAGGAAGTTGGAATATGTATGGAATAAGCTTCGTCTATACAACGTGTTAATGAATTAACGCAAAACTAGAAAGTAGTTTGTTTATGATCGAGAGCAGAATCGAATTATCATGGTTTCAACATAGGTAATTTTTTTCCAAATATTAAATAATTTGTATGTAAAATTAAAAATTTACTGAACACGATCTCAACCCACTGCTCGGGCACTCTCACCCTACTTACTACCAATACAAGATTCTTAAAATGTATCCATGAGCATGTTAGCAATTTTAATTTGCTGAAATGATAACAAATCATTTTTGTCTCAAAACTTAAAATGCGAATAACTTTAAATTTTAACTATCAAAATAATGAAATTATTGTTTCAATCTAATTATTTTGTTATAAATCAGTTGGGGTGTATGAGGTTTTGCGCTTATTCATGAACACGTTGTATACCTGGAGTACCTTGGAGGTCGGTTAAGATCGTCCTTCTTCCGAAAGTTGTTTCTGACGTCAACGTTGTTCTAACATCAACGAAGCACACGTATGTATAGTACATTCCCATAGGCAATACAATGTATGGGACAGCTCTTTAGTCCCATAAAACCTTGTACAGTCTGATGATCTGACCATCCTCGTAAGATAGTTTCGGCTAATTTTGTTGGACCTTACAGATAATTATCGTCCTTGAAAGATATCAATCGGTCAGGATAACTCCATGGAGAAAACTGGGGGAAGTCGGACTCGGGTCGTTACGCGACCTAATTCACGAGGTCGACATTTTCCTGCCGTATCCACCGGATCTCATGCCTTCTCAATTAGGTCACTTGTCCGATAACTTTGTGCCGCATTATGTGTTTTGAGAGTCGATTGGCGTATGCTTTTTCTAGAGGAAATATTAATTAACTATTTTAGTTTCTAATGGGATAAATTAAACAAGGTCGGTTCAGTTAGTTAAAAGCTAAATACGGCAGATTAGATATAATTTATGATTAACAAACGCTTCCCATTTAGACTGGTCAGAAACTTTGCTTCAGCTAATAGACATATATATTTTTATTAATAATTTTCATTACAAGTCATTTTATAAAGTTCTTAGGTTGGTATTAGGGTAAAGTATAAGAAAGTCTGATAGGTACTACTTAGTAGGTTTCACTTTTAGTATATCATTTTAGTGTTTCAGTATGGGATTGTAGTGTCAAGTGTTAATACTGAATATGAAAAGAAATAATGAAAAATTCACTACTGATGTGGATTCATATTCTACACTCTACAGGATTCATACAAAACTACAGTACCTACTAGACTCAAATAACTTCATCATCATCAGCCTACATATCCCACTGAAGGGCAAACATAAGGCTAAAAGGGAACGGGCTACACTCTGACCCATGGTACATTTTATACTCGTAAACATACTATCAGAGTATTTTTAACCCTCCTAAGGCCTATGACTCGGCTTAACTAATAACGCCATCTAACGGCCAGTATCCAAAACCAACAGTTATCCTGCCATAGCACTCTGTTATGCATACGTAACGCCAAAGTTACATTCGTGTGCGTTTTAATTATGCTGGCATTGTGGTGCAGTGACTCGAATTTAAGTTAGACCCACCTCCCCCTACGTTCCCCTAGGGAGAGGATCCATTGTGGCCGGTAATTAATGTAGAACAAAAACATGAACTATTGAAATGTCATTGCCAGGCTGGGTGTGGAGTGTGATATAATAATTTCTGTTAGAGAAAAAGTTGAGCTGAAAAATTTTGTGGTTAGTCTGCAGTAACCTCTAAACCGGTTATGATACGGTACGCGGAATTTATTTAGGTACAACTATTAGAGTTTACCCGCGACTTCGTCCGCACAAATTATTAAGATTTTATTAGCAGTCAGATCATTAATAAGCTATCAAACAACCAAGTTTCATCAAAATCGGTTCAGTAGTTTTTGCGTGATGCTCGAACAAACAAACAAACACGCAAACAAACAGAGAGATAAAAAATCAAAAAGTTGATGATTTGGAATCAGGGACACATAAAAACCATTTCATAACTTCTTTTGTTAATATCTTTAATGTACAGACAATAATTAATATTATAGTTTTATAATAGTTAAGATAAGAGAGGTATGAACAATCATTGGTGTTCAGGGTCGAATCTGCACGGACGACATGCCATGTACCAATGAGTTTTTCTAACTTATGGACGTAATACCGATTGCTCTCAAACGGTGAAGGAAAACATCGCGAGGAATCTTGCAAACGCTGAAAACGCTTTGCTATTGACTGCCTAGAACATACGTTACCTAAGCTTAAATCAACTCTACCTTAGATCAAAGTCACACATTTCTTGAATTTTCCATGAAAATGTACTCGTCAGTCACATCACTATGACGAATTTTATTGACTGATGCGATATATCTCTAACAATAACTGAATATAACTGAAATTTGCCTCAAAACTTAAAATGCGAATAATTTTAAATTTTAACTATCAGTGTCCAACCACTACTTTTACTTTATGTCACTAGATGGCGTTGATCGTCAGAGATTGTGATTCTAGATCGCGCTGTTAAGATTTGCCCTTGTCTAATCACCTTGGTTTACCAATAAATTAATAAATTTGTATTCGTCTAGCACGGAACGGTTCGTTTCATTTCATGACGCCCTCTGTGAGATACTAGACCTTTTTGAAAGAGAAACATGGTCCTTTCTGAGCCAAATATTAAAATTGAACCGCAAAATTAAATTTGTTTTACGTAAAACTCTCGTGTCGCGCTGTGTCTACTACCGTGTGGGATTGTGTCGAAACACCGTGTCCGAACACTGTGTCGAACTGTGTGTAGTTACTGTGTCGAATTGTGTAACATCTACTGTGCCGAACTTTGGACGTCTCCGTGTCTAGCTGTGTACCTACACTGTGTTGTGCCGTGCCAAGCCTGGATGTGGTCGTATTCGGTGTACGGTGAGTGAGCAAGTGGATAAACTGTAAGTACTTTATACTATAATATACTGTGTGGTGTAGATTAGGGACTTAGTTAAATTTTGAAGAAATATTAACATAGCCGAATAATCGTTAAAAAGTGAAGTGACGGGGAACCTATGCCCGAGGACTTAGTGAATTGTTACTAACAAAAAGACTTAGAAAAAACTTGAGTGAAAATTAAAACAGTGATAATAAAATTTAGTAACAGTGCAACTAGACTTTAAAAATTCGGAATTTATTGTGATAATAACAGCCACACAGTTGTAATAACGCTTGCTCACTTGGACTTAACAATTTTCCTTATATACCTTAATACCGCATTTAATGTGACATTGAAGTAATTCAATATAAAAACGTTAATAATACATAAACTTCAGTGTTGTTATCTAAGTATAAGTAACTAAACAAAAATACGATGGAGTCTATAACAAGAATCCAAAAGGATATTCAATTGAATATATCTAAAGGACAAACTAACTTCAAGAAGTCGCCTAAAACGAGGATCAATCTACAATACGTCGAAACTAGATTGGAAGTGTTGCAAAAGTATTGGGAACAATTTGAAAAAAATCACTATAAACTTCTGTCGATTGTCGATGAGAAGACAATGGATGTGGACGAATATTTTACGCAAAACGTGTATGAGAGAGTAGAAGAAACCTACATCGATTACAGAAGCGAGTTGAAACGGTTTCTCAAAGAATTTGCTACCGAGGGTGAATCCTCGGCGCCGCCTACGCAAATGTCTGGTCAAATGCAATCGACAGCCTTGAAACTTCCAAAGATTGTTTTGCCTATTTTCTCAGGCAAGTACATGGAGTGGCCAACTTTTCATGATCTTTTCGATACTATGATCCACCAGAGTGCTGGTTTAGCAGACGTACAAAAGCTACATTACTTGAAGAGCCATCTCACTGGTGAAGCGGAGCAGTTGTTAAGGCACATTCCCATTACCGATGCTAATTATACCTCGTGTTGGACGCTGTTGAAGAACCGGTACAACAATAAACGCTACATAGCCAATTGTATTCTGACGAGATTGGTAAACCAAAAGGCATTCACTACAGAATCTGCAAATAACGTTAAACTTCTTCTAGATACGACAAGTGATTGTCTTAATGGGCTGGCCAATATCGGAGTTGATGTTTCTACCTGGGATATCCTAATAATTCATCTCATTGCTCAAAAATTGGATTCAGAGTCTAGAAAACAATGGGAACAAAAAATAAGCGATGTGACTGATAAACTACCGACACTACTAGAGTTCAAAAAGTTCTTAGAATCCAGATTCAGAGCTTTAGAATTTATAGAACCTAACCCAAAAAGAGACACAAGATATAAAGAAAATGTAGAAAAATCCAAAATAAATTCATTCAAGGTCACCACATTTTCCTGTCCATTTTGTTCCGAAGATCACTTGCTTTATCAATGCGTGAAGTTCAATCAGGAGGATTTTGAAAGTAGACATGAATTTGTACAAAGAAACAATCTCTGCTTCAATTGTTTTGGTGCAAACCACTCCGTAACACAGTGTAAGCGAAGTACGTCATGCAGACGTTGTCATAGGCGACACCACACCCTCTTGCATCCCGAGGCTTCCAGGGGTCCCAGGGCACATCCGAAACCTGACAATCCAGATGGCCCTGAACCTGAAAAGCAGGAAAGGTTGCTAGAGGAAGATACAAAGACGGATACCAATAATATCATTAGCCACCATGCTAATGGTTCAATATTATCGCCTGGACATGTAATGTTAGCTACAACTTTAATTAAGATTGAATCTAAGCAGACTATATATACTGTACGTGCATTACTGGACCAAGGTTCACAGGCTTCTTTTATTACAGAAAATACTGTTCAATTGCTAGGGCTTCGTAAAATCCCTGTTTCGGGTGTAGTTTCGGGTTTGGGAGGAGATCAACTTAATTTGAAAATCAAACATAAAGTCAATTGTAAAATACAGTCCACTTGTACCTCATTCAGTTATGTTATCCAGGCTTATGTTTTAAACTCTTTGTCGTCCACTCTTCCCGCACACGAAGTTCAAATTAATGACTGGCCAGAATTGTCTACCTTGAGATTGGCCGATCCAAGTTATGGAAAACCTCAAAGGATTGATATGTTGTTAGGAGCAGAAATATACGGGCAGATATTAGAAAACGGAGTAATCAGGAATCCATCAGGTACTTTGACAGCTCAGAATACGTCACTGGGTTGGATTCTATCGGGTCGTTTAGGTAACGCCAACACCATTGGTAACGACGACAATCACTGCTCCCACACCATAATCAATTTTCACGTTGAAGATCATTCTGTAAACGAGTTACTGCGTAAGTTTTGGGAACTCGAAGCAGATGAAGTTCGAGATAAAATATTATCTCCCGATGATCAAAGATGCGAAGAAATCTTTGAATCCACTACCACTCGAGATGAAAGTGGTAGATATGTCGTTCGGCTTCCCTTTAAAGATGAAAAGCCAGAGTGTCGTTTAGGTCATTTTCGATCAATAGCACTGAAAAGGTTTGAGCTGTTAGAGAAGAAACTAAGTCGAAATCCAGTCTTGAAATCCGAATATTCACGCGTTATAAATGAATATATAGAAATGCAACACATGGAACCTGTTCCCGAAGCTGACCGCAACGAAGAAAGCGTTTATTTGCCACATCATGCAGTGGTGCGAGAAGATAAAATAACCACTAAGGTTCGTGTCGTATTCGACGCATCATGCAAAGGTCTTAATGGGAAATCATTGAACGATGATTTACTTATTGGACCACGACTTCAACCAGATCTGCGCCATTTATTACTTAAATGGCGTGAAAATCGCATTTGTTTTGTCGCTGATGTTATTAAAATGTATCGCCAGGTGAAGGTGGCACAGGAAGACTCGGATTTTCAAAGATTGTTATGGAGGGAAAATCCTAAAGATAAAGTTAAGGATTACCGATTATTAAGGGTTACGTTCGGCGTATCAGCAGCTCCCTATTTAGCTGTTAAAAGCCTACAACAAACATCAAAGGATTATGGAAACAAATATCCATTAGCCGCAGACAGGATTGTACGAGATTTTTATATTGATGATTATATGTCTGGATGCGAAACGGAAAGGGAAGCGATTGAAATATATCATCAGACAAAGGATATTTTAAGGAAAGGAGGATTCGAACTTCAGAAGTGGGCGAGCAATAGTAGAGTTGTTATGGAAGAATTTAAGAAAACAGAAGAAACAACGAGGAAAGACAATTTGGAACTCAAGTCTGACGATATTATAAAAATCCTAGGATTATCGTGGAACATTAATAATGATACATTCGAATACACTGTTAATTTACCGCCTCAAATACATCCTATCACCAAGAGAGTGATTTTATCGGACATATCTCGCCTATTTGACCCACTTGGGTGGATTTCTCCTGTTGTAATACAAGCAAAGATATTTATGCAGAAGCTTTGGCTGGAAGGGCTACAGTGGGATACTGAAGTTCCAGGTGACTTGTTGATGGAATGGACAACCTTCAGAGCTAAGCTACCAATGCTTAATAAATTTGAAATTTCTCGATGGATGCAAGTATCAAATCGAAGTGCAAGGGAAATTCACGGATTCTGTGACGCTTCCAATAAGGCTTATGCGGCAGTGGTATACCTACGAGTTGTAAATCAGCAAGGTGACGTGTCGGTAAATTTAATTACTTCCCGGACTAAAGTAGCCCCTACCTCTCCTGTGTCTATCCCACGACTCGAACTCCTAGGTGCGCAACTACTGGCAAATCTGCTCAAAGAGATATCTAATGTGATGAATATACCGAAGTCCGAGTTACATGCGTGGACGGATTCCACAGTAGTACTTGCCTGGTTGCGAGGTCATCCATGCCGATGGAAGACTTTTGTGGCGAATAGAGTGACGGAGATTTTATCTATTTTGGACAATGAACAATGGTCTCATGTTGAATCGGCTCAAAACCCAGCAGATTGCGCATCACGCGGACTGTCTCCGGAGGATTTTCTCGGTCACAGGCTATGGCTGCACGGACCTGACTGGCTGCGTCGACAGAGTTATGACATACCCTTGGATCTCCATGTCACCACAAACTTAGAAATAAAGCCCATCAAAACTCATTTTACTGTATCTGACTCAAATTTAGATGAGCACCCGGTTTGGACTAAATTCTCTTCGCTTTCAAAATTAAAGCGAGTGATCGCATTGTGTTTAAAATTTAAAAGGTTAACTCTTCACAAAGAATCTAACTTACCTCGCCATCTTACAGTCACGGATTTAAACCAATCGTTGATGCTATGTTTGAAGCTTTGTCAGAACTCTGCGTTCTCCGATGATATGGATAATCTCAGAAAGGTCGGGTCAGTACCTCCAAGGAGCCGACTTTCATCTCTTTGCCCATTTTTGGATTCTAACGGAATTATGAGAGTACGAGGCAGGATTCAACAAAGTGATGAGACATACAATGTAAAGCATCCTATAATATTGCCGTCTGATCATCACATAGCAAAATTAATCGTTGTAGAAGCTCACGAAAACACATTACATGGCGGTCCTCAATTGACGCTGAATTATTTGAGGTCGAAATATTGGATAGTCAATGCAAAGGGATTAATCAGGAACCTGCTTCGAAAATGTATTAAATGCATTCGGTATGGGGCCTCTAATCCTCATCCATTGATGGGTGAACTACCGAGTTCAAGAGTAACGATCAGTCGTCCATTTTCCCGTAGTGGAGTGGATTACGCCGGTCCTATAAACGTTAGGCTATCTAAAGGCCGTGGCTGCCGCTGTTATAAAGGATATATTTGTCTCTTCATCTGCATGGTGACACGGGCTATTCACCTAGAAGCCGTCAGCGATTTGACAACAGAAGGGTTTCTTGCAGCCTTCAAACGATTTGTGGCTCGCCGTGGCCATTGTCATGAAATCTGGAGTGACAATGGTACCAACTTTGTAGGAGCTTCCAAGGTACTGCAGAATTTGTTCAAGGGTGAAAATTCCAGTGTAATGGATGAAGTGCAAAGGGCCTTGGTAAGTAAAGGTATCGAATGGCATTTTATACCACCCCATGCACCTAACTTCGGTGGACTATGGGAAGCGGGAGTTCGATCCACCAAATTTCACCTGCGACGCATATTGGATGGGGCTACTTTAACATTTGAGGAACTCTCTACTGTTTTAGCACAAGTTGAAGCTTGTTTAAATTCAAGGCCAATGTATCGTTTGCCATCAAATATTGAAGATTCAGACCCATTAACACCAGGCCATTTTTTGGTTGGTGAACCCCTGGTGGTCGCACCCGATCACTGCTATGAAGACCAAACCGTCGGTGTACTGCGTAGGTGGCAATTGACGCAGAAACTGGTTCAACAATTCTGGCGAAAGTGGTCCCAAGAGTACCTAACTACTCTTAATCAGAGATACAAATGGGCTCGAGTAAGACCGGAACCACGTGTTGGTGATGTTGTACTTGTTAAGGAAGATGGTCTTCCCCCATGTCGTTGGTTGTTCGGTTTGATAGAAGAGAAGCACCCTGGTCCAGATAATATTACTAGAGTCGTTACTTTGAGATGTAAAGAGTCCAAAATCAAGCGACCTGTGTCAAAATTATGTATCCTACCTATCGCTGATTAAGGGTGATGTAATCATGTACTTTGTAAATTTGTTAGTTTTTAGTTTTCTTACCTTTCTTGTTTCTATCATTAATAAGCAGGCTAGGACTTGTTAGTTTCTAGTTATTAACGCTGTAAATCATTACATTAGTAAAAATTTTACTTTAAGTGCCCATGTGTATAATCAAATAATGCCTTTTCTTACCTATTGTTTGTGCGACTGACTCTCTTTTTGGTCAAAATTGTGTTATTCTTTTAATTTTATATCTTCTAAATAGTAGTAATGGGTAACCCTTTAATTTTGTATCTTGCATTGTTGACTTGCTGGGTTAACATCGTTATTAGGTTATTTTGCTTTACGGTGGGCGGTGGTTTTTATTTATGGCCATTCTGTCCATGGTGGGCGGTATGTCCAACCACTACTTTTACTTTATGTCACTAGATGGCGTTGATCGTCAGAGATTGTGATTCTAGATCGCGCTGTTAAGATTTGCCCTTGTCTAATCACCTTGGTTTACCAATAAATTAATAAATTTGTATTCGTCTAGCACGGAACGGTTCGTTTCATTTCATGACGCCCTCTGTGAGATACTAGACCTTTTTGAAAGAGAAACAATCAGAATAATGAAATTATTGTTTCAAACGAATTATTTTGTTATAAATCGGTTGGAGAGGTTTTGCGCTTATTCATTAAGAGGATATAATTTGGAGCGCGCTCCATACAGACGTACTATGGTGATATTTTAAATACTAACCAATTAAACTCAATGAAATTTTTCAGAATCAATCTAAAAACAAATTTCTATGCTTGTATAGAGTCAGATTTTCGTTAAAATGTTTAGTTTTAAAGTAACAGTGCCTCAAAGATTTCCATACAAATCTTAAATTAATCCTAGCATTGAAACTGTATATTTTAACGAAAATCTGACTCCATACAAGCATAGATATTTGTTTCAAAATTGTTTCGATTGGTTAGTATTGAAAATATCACCATAGTATGTTTGTATGGAGCGCGCTTCGAATTATATTCCCTTAACACGTTGTATAAGGAAGTGACGTCATAACGAATTCGTTTGTATGCAGCGCGTTTGGGTGCGCTCGCAGCCATATCCTTTAAACATAATTTTGAACGGGTCCGTTGATTTCACAGCCGTTCATATTTGCGTTACATGATTCAAACGATGTCTTGCTCCTAACTGCATGTGCAGATTTACGTCTGCTACACACACGTTATTCCGAATCTGAATTGTGATTTTGTATGGATTTTCCCCCTCCAGAATTCTGATTGAAATTCCGTATGTATGTGGCAGGCGATAATGTTGTGAAAGAGAATGCTTTTACAATATTGTTATATGCGGTTACGGTAGTAACTATAGTACTCTGCTTAAGGTATTAAGAATTAAACGAAAAATGAGAATGTCGTTTCAATATAATAGATAACGGCCCGGTAGATCAGTCGGTAGTGAACCTGCCTGCTGTGCCGAGGGTCGCGGGTTCGAATCCCGTAAAGGACAAATATTTGTATGATGAATATTAATATTTGTACCCGAGTCGTGGACGTTTATTCTATATCGTTGTCTAGTCATCATAATACAAGTCCAGGCTAGATTCTGGTACTTTAAATGTGACTAGATAATTTGTGTGACAATGATATTTATTAATATACAATAGATAACTGAAGTTTAACACCTTTTAATTATGTTGGTAACCAATTATTTAAAAATAAAAATCAATGTTTCCCCCAATCGAGAAAAAGAAACCTCCCGTTCTATACATTTCAGTCAACACAAGTAGGTTTGCAGTTTTGTATGGAACAACAGATTTTTTTTCGCGATTTCGATGTTTGTCCCGAAAAGAAAATTATTCAGTTTGATGGTCTGGTCATCCCCTTGAAAAACCGTCTCCACATAAAGCACATAAAATATAAACAAGATAAAGAATTAGATATGTTACATGGTGATATAACTTATAGCTTTTTGCAAAAACACTGCAAAAGAAACCTTATCTTCTATGGTATTGGCTCTTTTATCTTATCGCATTATCTTCTAGTAAAACGTCAAACTTGATTACGATGTGTAGCGTTCCCCGAACGCACCCAGCAATAAAAGTTCCGTAGCATCGTCGTAGCCGGGGGCTACGCGCTACGACGCTACGTCAGTGAGGCGTAGTCCTTAATACAATACTCGATTGTATTTTACCAAAAGTGTATTTTTCCTGAACGATTTTTCGTCTATAAATTGAGGTAGATAAGATAGTTGAGTGACCCAAAAATAAGGCGGTAGCTTAGATAATCAATCTGAACAACTTTCACCAATATCAACTGCCTCCGTGGTCGAATGGTTTAGAGCATTGGGTTCTAGACACGGAGGTCGTGGTTTCGATTCCCACGGGGGACACCTGGTGATATGTCACTTTGAGCGTTTTCCCCCAGTTGGTTAGGACATTGCAGGCTGAATCACCTGATTGTCTGAAAAGAAAGATGATTCCGTGCTTCGGAAGGCACGTTAAGCCGTTGGTACCGGCTACTGTCTCTGACACCAGGGCTTGCCCACACGATAAGAAGAAGAAGACCAATATCGAAATCGCGAAAAAAAAAAACGGATGTTCCATACTAAACTACGAATCTACTCGAGCTAAATGTATGAGACAGCAGATTTTTTTCACGATTTCGATGTTGGTCCCATAGTGAAAATTGTTCAGTTTGATGTTCTAAGCAACGTGTTAATGAATAAGCGCAAAACCTCATACACCCCAACTGATTTATAACAAAATAATTAGATTGAAACAATAATTTCATTATTTTGATAGTTAAAATTTAAAGTTATTCACATTTTAAGTTTTGAGGCAAAAATGATTTGTTATCATTTCAGCAATGAATGAAAGCGCTAACGTGCTCATGGATACATTTTAAGAATCTTGTTTTGGTAGTAAGTAGGGTGAGAGTGCCCGAGCGGTGGGAGGTCAAGTTCCAGAAATTTTAAATTTTACAAACAAATTATTTAATATATTTAAAAAATTACCTATGTTGAAACCTTGATAATTCGATTCTGCTCTCGATTCTAAACAAACTACCTTCTAGTTTTGCGTTAATTCATTAACACGTTGTAGATTCGTTTGTGTTAAAAACCCGTTCAGTGATAATTTCAGCAATAGTTAGTCAGCTAGAACACCATTATACAACTATCTAATGAACAGGACGGTTCAATGAAATAAGGATAAAGCCATTTTTGATATAATGTAAGTGTAAGTAGTTGAATCGGGGCGGCTAATCAGGGCTTCTCTCGCGGTCGACTGCTCTCCGTTTATCGCAGCGGCGGATACACTCCGCTACACAAATATGTGTACGATTTTGTTCCAGGAGTGGCACTTTCTACTGCTGACATTAAACTTTAACGTTCAAATCAGCAGTAGAAAATGACAAAATTACAATGAAGATAATGCATCGTTCGATCATGATTTTGAAAGTGTGAGATTCAAAAATAGGACTTCTGGGAGAAGTCAAAATATTTAGTAGCTTCAATAACAGACATGAAATTTAATAAGTGATACTTTCTACATTGATTTACAAATCAATTTTTATTTTAATATAAGTAAAAGGGTGATTCTACTACTAATGGGTAATGGTCAAACATTTTGGAATTATAAAATTGTTTGTCATTCCATACAAAAACTGTCCTTTTGTCAACTTATACTATTACCGAACTGTGTTTTTGTCAACTTATACTTTTACCGAACCTCAAATATTGTCTGCACTTTCATGATTAGTTTAAGTTTCAAATCTGTATTGTGATCAAATTAGTTTCATATTTTTATTCTATTTTTTTTTAGTTTTTGCCCATAGTTTCGGCATCTTATGATTTTATTTATATTTTGGCAATAGATATATAAGTAAGTACTTTGTCCAAAAAAAAGGTCCAAAATTAAGACTTCGAAATCCATGTATCTGAAAAAATATATAATTTCATACAGAAAAATATATGTATGACTATGAATTATGTGTGGCAACGTGTTAGCCTTCGGTTTCGTCTGTACGAAATTTCCATATTAAACAGTATCATTGTATCCTATAAGGATACAAAACTGGTTACATATGAAAACGTAACAGGCAGATAGAAAACACTTGAATCTACAGTATTATTTTTGGTATTCTTTTAAATTACAAAACATTGTCGGTCATCAATTTCTAAAGACTGTTATTGATTTGTGACGCAGAGTGTACATGATCCGCCATTTCTCAAAGTCTACATTATAAATCGCCCAACCTTCCTCTCTGCTTGCTTTATTAAATTCACATTAATTTTTCAAACTTCCCTCAACGATCGCAGAGGTACTTACCTACTTTGGTGTAGCTTAGAGAAAAATTATTTGAGATTTCTTATTTTATTTTCATTCGTTTCATGACCATTTTGCGACTTCCATGGTTACTCATTATTGAGACGAAGTAGATTAAATATAGGTAGAGTGAAAAATAGAAGAAAAAATCTGTTTTAAGTTGGACGCATATTTATCCGCGCGAACGAGCCGAAAAGGAGGAGAAAGAATCGAATTTTAGAATTCTTTGAATGAAATTCTATGACACCTCGCACAATTATCCGCGGCGGATCGGACGAATCGTCAAAATAATTAAAAGTAAATTCGTTTCGTTCGCCTCCTTCGGCTCCTTCGCCGCGGATAGATATGCATCCACCCTAAATAGGCTAAAGTACATTTTAAATGGGTATGAGTAAAGGTATTGTAATTTTATAAACAGTTGCAGCCACCAATGATAGTATTGTTTAACTATAGTACTATAAAAAACAAAAGTTTTGTCATGAAAACTTATGGCCTAGCTCGCATCGGAGCTGAGATATTCAACTCTAAAGGTTCATGAAAAAGTAACCAAAAACATTAAGAATCAACTCATTTTCAATTAATCAATGTGTCCATGTGCCTATAAGATCGAGGATCTTAGATTTATGCCCAGCAGTGGGATAAAACAGGTTTTTCGAAATGTTGACCTTTATTCACGCAAACATAGAATTAAGTAACAGAAAAGTGAAGGTACGAAAAAAAGGAAAAATAGAGGAAAAGTGTAAACGGAAAAGCCCGAATCCTGCCCAACGGAATTTTCAATTTATCACGCACACTATTTGCTTGTCCAGGGCAGGAAAAATTTTCCTTTTTCCGCTTCCGGTCTTATACGAATTTTCGCTGACTTGTCTTCGATAAACAGAGTTAGTTGTATTAAGTGAAGATTTTTCAGGATTCGTGTAAAACCTTAATTAAGAATTTTATTGCCCCACCACTGAAATATTTGAAAACTATAACATCTCATAAGTTTTGATTGGGTCGATTGTAATTTACTAACAAGTAAATGTTGCTTCAACAAAGAATCACATTGCAATCTAATTACTATTAAACTGTGCTGCATTTCGTATCGCGCTAAACTGAGTCTGAACGATCTGTCAAAACGGCACTAACGGCTGTCAAATGAATAGCGCAATACCGAATGTGTTAAAAGTTGTAGTTCGCACGCAGTCCAATCACGGTTCAGTTGAGATTTATTTAGCGCGATTGCTCTCCTGATATAGCCTTACCGCACGCGTCATGCTACGGCCGCTGTTGAATTTTAGACATCTGAGACCAGCAAGGCACATCTGCATATCTCATCGCATTTCCAACGTTTTCCTCCAGCCCCCTCCAACCTCACCCAACCGCAATTAATGCCGCGTTAACTCCCCGACTCAATTTATTTGATTTGTGAGAGTTTGATTGCCTTACTTTGTTATGAATCATTACGGCCTGATGAAAAAATATTTAATCTTTTTGATGTTTTAATAATTTTTCCGAGAAAGAGGGTCAGTGGCGCGTTGCGGGAAGCTCTTTGAATAATGTCACGGTTCAAATCTTTACGCATTATAATACGACGGAGTACCTACTATAAATAATACGTTCCAAGTGGGTACAATGAGAAACATGCACCAAAATTATAATGAGAAATTATCATAATAATTCAATAATAATAGTTGTGAATAGAACTTTACTGAAAGATTTATTCTAATGTTTTTATTTTTTACGAAATATTTTAATTATAAGTTACGTGGATCGGAACGTAATTTTAAACACCAATCAGCGCAAAGTGACGAAGCGTTAGAAGAGTACGGCAAAATATTATAGCGGATGATTTGTGATGAGCTTCACGCGTCATGAAAAGGCGTGACGTCACGTCATGGCAGTGAGCGTTTTAACGCGGAATTTGAAAAGTCAACTTTTGATTTGCAATAAATAAATGATTAGTGCATATTTTACTATTTTTGTTTTTGGTATTTTATGTAAGCCTTAAATCTTTATGATACACTAAAAATATAAAACTGTGCAAGTTCCCCATTTATCAAAGAGTATGTGATAATACGGTGATAGACAGGTAATCAATGATATTGTAAATATACAGGGTGTAAGCAAAACCTTACCTTTAAACGACACATTATCATCGTCTGCCTGCCCTTATCCCATTATTTGGGGTCGGCGCAATATGCAGTCTTCCTGCATTCATCTCTTTTAGCCGTCATTTCAGCGCACAATCCTTTTCTACACTTCATCTTTCACACAATCCATCCATCTATTCTTTGGTCCTCCTCTCTTCATGCAGCCATCCACATTCATATTTAACATTCGACTTGTAATATGACACTCATATCTTCTCATCACATGTTTTGGTCCTTTAGTAACTAAAGGACCTAAAGAAAACCATTTTAATATTAATTAGTAACTAAAGTAGGTATATAGTTACAAATTGTTTGTTTCAGGTGATCTGTGGTGGGCAGCGGACGGCCGCGGCGCAAATACACATGCTGACGATATGGTGAGATTTCAGTTATACCTAATATTTAAAAGTTCAAACTTATTTACTACCATACAATTACGTATATTTTGTTCTGTTAGCATAGGTAATTTATGTAGGTACTTTACTCACCCACTTTTCTAGTTTTTCTTACTAACGCCATCTAGCGAGAAAACGTGGAACTTAAAAGTAACCTAGTGGCTCTAGAGTTTCTTCGTAAAATACTACGACGTAATTCTTGTGCCAACCGCCAGATGGCGTTGAAATAAAATCCCTTTAAGTGTTTTATGTACCACGGAGAACTCTAATTTACAACTTAATGTTATGTTAGATTGGCTATCAAGAACTTATTCAGAAGTGGTGAAACAGGCCATTAATCTCGTTTTATTTGGTTTTCTTTAGGATACAGTATGGCCGCGGCACATTGGCTCAACTCGCTCGGTTGCCTGTCGCTGTCACTGCTATGTCTTTTCGCCACTACTCTTCAACACACAAGCGGTAAGTATCTACCTAATTATTATTCAAAATAAAATGTTTATCAAATTAATTGAAGTCATAATTTTTTTTTAGATTCGTCTTTTATTAAATGGTTACTTTTATTAAACTAACTGTTTTTAAAACACTCCATGCCAAAAAGATTATTTATCGTTACTTATACACTTGCGACTTTAAAAAAACATACATAACCATTTTATTTTGCAATGCATTTCCATCATGGATTCCAGCTTCCTAATTTCCATATTTTTTACATTGTATTGATGATAGGTTCTTATTATAACATTTCGGTTTAATTTTAATCGTTTATTAAAATCGATTATTATTGAAACTGGCCGGTATTGAAAAAAATTCTACCATGCCATTATATTTACAGACGAAGAAAAAAGATTTACTTCTTTATATTTCACGGTATTTGTATAAAACAAAGAGATCACATTGTTCAGGGTCATTCAAACTTCTTTTGAATTATTCCTTACAGAAGAGCAAAGAGATTTAATAGCATTGCTCCATCCACTTTTGGTTATTAATTTTGTATTTTGTAAATTCATGTCTTCGTGTTGTACACAAGATCTGGCACTTAGGTGGGTGCAATTTTCTCGTCTTAATAGCTGCTTTTAGCGAAGCAAGATGGTTATTACTTTGAGTAAGCATTTGATATTAATGGATCTTGTGAAAGGGTTATTTGTAACCATTTCATTAAATTAAAAAAGCGGAAGATAGGCTTTGACTATTTATACAACGTGTTAATGAATATGCGCAGAACCTCATACACCCCAACTGATTTATAACAAAATAATTCGATTGAAACCATAATTTCATTATTTTGATAGTTAAAATTTAAAATTATTCACATTTTAAGTTTTGAGGCAAAAATGTTCTGTTATCATTTCAGCAATGAATGAAAGCGCTAACGTGCTCGTGGATACATTTTAGAATCTTGTTTTTTTAGTATGTAGGGTGAGAGTGCCCGAGCGGTGGGTTGAGATCGAGTTCAGTATATTTTAAATTTTACAAACAAATTATTTAATATTTTGGAAAAAATTACCTATGTTGAAACCGTGAAATTCGATTCTGCTCTCGATTCTAAACAAACTAATTTCTAGTTTTGCGTTAATTCATTAACACGTTGTATATGGACTAGTTACGCGTGTAATTCTACTAACAAACATTTCTGAAACTTTTTGCGGGGGGCGAAGTAACATGAAATCCGCAACTTAGGATTTTATTTCCCATAACTTTAGATTCTAATTTTGATTATTAAAATCATGAAAAGTAGTCTCGTGAACGTGATAAGTTCGAAGTAATTATTCCGCAATTAAAGGCTGTCTCGTTTAGTAATAAGGTATAAAATTGTACGTAAATGCATATGATCAATTGATCTTGTACCGTTGCAGAGGGGAAATGCTACCGCAAGGCTGGTCCCTATATAAATAGTCAAAGAAGATAGGTGACTAGCCTATAGCGCATAGACCGCATAAATTGAGCCCCCGTCACTTAATTGACTTCGTCGCAATCCGAGCGGCATTGCGTGATTGAGATACTTTTTTAATTTTAGGCGGAATAAAGGTACCACAATGCTTTCGTGTGCTTTTACTCGTTTTACAAATCATTCAATAAGAAAAAAAAATCACACGGTATTATTTTTCACTCGTAGTAATTACATGAAAAGCAGATCCCTTGTTCAAGTACGTAATGTAAGAACGCCACCTATCTTCCGCTATTCTAATTTAATCAAAGTTGTAACCTAAATTGATAATATGGCAAAAACTCTTAAAACATTCTAAAGTGAAAAGACCCAGTAACGACAGCGACTTATTACCTACAAATGAATCGGTCATGTAAACTCAGAATCAGTACTGTTTAATTTGTGTACTGTGGCAGGAGTAGGGCTACCACAAGACAGGAATTTACCCGAAATATCAGGAATTCGGATCCTCTGTTACGCGGGATTAAAACTCGTTAGGAATTCTTAAGAGAGATAATTGTAGCTATACATATAGGCACCTTTTACATTATTAAGGTCTAGCGAAATTAGCTGAAACTATTTTAAGGGGATGATCAGACCATCAAACTGAAAAATTGTCTCTATCGGATCGATATCGAAATCGTGAAAAAAATATTTGCTGTCCCATACAAAATTGCAAACACAACTCGACTTAAATGTATTGAACAGCCGATTTTTTGGAACAGCTGTCTTACAGACAGAATGGACGTAAGTATAAGGGTTCCTTGTTTGACTACGGAACCCTATTTGAAAAAAATATCTGTAAGATCCTTTCATTTTAAAACCTCTACCATAACAAAATTATTGACTTAATGATCTCGATTCTCGAACTGGTTTTCAATTTAGCCATTAAAAAAAACTTGACAAGCCGAATTGTGCCACAATCTTTGGTGTCGCTACTGTTTGGTCAGTGTATCATGTACGTGGCTCGTTAGGCTAGCTAAGGCGATATTTCACTCGATATGGTATCATCTTCAGCCTCTTGCCTGCCTCCATCTCGGGTGTTACGTTAACCATTTAGATACTGGCGAAGATTTACTGGGAACGGATAACTTTCAAAGATGCTAAGTTTGTATAGGTAGTTTAATTTTTCGCTACTTTATCAGACTACTTTTTTAGACTTCACATAAGCATCAGAATTTATTCTTCAGAGTATTTTGGTTTCCTTTACCGTTTGAAGCAGTTGGTACTACGTATATAAGTTAGAAAAACTCGATAGAGTGATAGAGAGAACTCGATCAATATAAGTATTTTATTTCCAAATTGGCCGCCCCAGGTGATTTTCTTTAATAATGTCGTTAACGGCTCTGGATACTAGTACTTTTGAGCCATTCGTTTTTTTATAATGTCTTTTAAAGCTCTGGATACTAGTCCTTTTGAGCCATTCGTTATTTTTTTTCTTTATATTCTTTATTTTGACGATGGGATGATAGATGATGATAAATCTGTGGTCGATTTCGTAAGCTCGCGCGTTGCCGCCAAAATGACCATGTACGAGTTAACTTGAACCAAAACTTATGTTCTGTTATCGTATTTATTTGAGATTCCTGTTACGTCGGTCGCTTTGCGCATCTGTTTGGTACACAATCCGCACGAAATTATGTCACAAATATCACTAAAACCATTTTTTTACGAATTTCAAATACGACGAAACACAGCAAGAGCAATGGCGCCAAGCAAACTCTCTGAGCCATTCGTGTGCCGTGCCAAGGCCTTTGGCCAAAAGGCCAAGACATTTGACAGTTGACTATGTTCCATGAACAAAACAGTTGCACAGATTACATAAGTACCTAGTTGGGCAGTTGACCCACTTTATGCCACTAGGTGCTGCACTTCCAAGGCTTAAGCCAGGTGAACTGATATATTGTAAGACTCGAAACTTGCGAAGTACTTACCTATACTTTACAGGAACACCGTAGACTTACAAATCTCAACTATCTACTCCTAGTTCGCCTTCAACGAACGGAACTTGGTCTATTTCCGAACTCCTCTCATATTCCACCTGAAACTTCACAAGTATCGTCTCACCAAAACAGCCTTAGACCTTTGGACCAATGAAGTAAGGTTTAAAATCGTCTAGCCTTTGGTTTGAGATAGGGAAATGTAAGTTTGTAAATCTGGTGATATATCCACGGATGAACGCGAGCGAAATATCTGACTTTGACATGTACAAACACTGAAATAGACAATTTTTATTTGCGTCGTTCCAACTTGCATGTAGCTGTGAATAATGAATGCATTTTTCAAAGGAAGATTGATTGAAACATTTCAGTTTACAATACTAAATTATAAAACTGTTACAGAAGTGTATCTGTACAAATTGTACAATATCTGTACACACGGCGACACATCAAGCTATAGGTACAAAACGAAGTAGCTTGATGTGTCGCCGTGTGTACACATAGTGATACATCAAGCTTTACAAAACCGAAATAAGCTGGTCTCGCGTAGGTCGAATAACGTATAACGTTGCGCGGCCAGCTTATGTTTGTTTTGCTTAGCTTGATGTGTCGTCGTGTGTACATTGAAGATTCGCACACGGAGGGTTCTGTAACGCTATACTATATTACCAAAAAAAAATATTTTCTCCGGCAGTCAGCCTCGATACGAACATTAAAATTTGCACGCCATCCTGTGTGGCAGATTATGTCTATGCGCTATACCCTAAGTTAAGACCTTATTGTACCATATTCTTGCAAATAAATGAGTTTTATTCTATTCTATTCTATTGCTGACTGGCCATTAATATTTTGACTACAAATATCGAAATTAATTATTAAGAAAAACAAAAAAACCCAAGGTATGAAAAAATTATTAACGGAAAAGAGAATAACAAACTCTATAATCATTAATTAGCTATATCAACGTTGTTTGTGCAAATATCATTTGAATGTTATTAGGTAGGTATTGCAGGCTGGGGACAAACCAATAACCAACAGATTTTGTAATTTTTCTTTGTCCTTGTTTGCAATACCTACCTAATAACATTCAAATTATATTTGACCAAACAAAGTTGATATAGCTAATTAATGATTATAGAACTTGTTTTTCTCTTTTTAGTTAATATTTTTTTCATACAGTCGGGTTTTTTGGTTTTCTTAATAATTAAGTTATTTCATACTTTTTACTATACTTTTTACTCTTGTATCAAAATGGTAGCATTAAACTTATAAAATATTAGCATTTTTGGAATCTGTTATTCAATAGCTTTCATTTGATACCCATATTGTATTTTTTACCGAAAAAATTGAAAATTCCTCCTCTCTTTTTAAATTGGCCGACGCCATCTTGAAATAATATACCCTATGTCACTTTTACAATTTATACGAATCTAAAGCCGTTTAGGCTGTAGGACGTGCCAAAGAAACAGACATTCATACATAAATACGCTCGAAACAAACATAACGCTCCTTCTGCCGCAGTCGGGTAACAAGAGAATGACGAAATCAATATCATATAGCTAATAATTCATCACCATCAGCCTTGGCTCGATTGATGGTTTAAACGGTACGTTGACAGCCCTTGGCCCTATTAATCATGTTTTGGCGGATTGTCTGGGCCTACGTGCCGACCCTAGCTGGAGTATGAATTCATCAATGGGGAACACCACACCTGTCAATGCGTGATAATAAATTAGGGAAGGGATGGATTTCCTACAATTTTTCTGGCACGAGTTTATTATTGTACCTATCCTGATCATATTGATTGATTATTTATTTGGTTTTAACGTTAATGTTCATTGAGCTAAGGTCCTAATTTGTTTGTAAGAACGATGTGTGTAAAATTAAATAGCTTTAAAGTAAGCGCTATACATTTTTTATACACGCTGTAGTTTCCCGCACCGCTCCAGTACCGCAGAAGTCTGACAGAAAATAGTGTTTTCTGTGGAAAAGCATAGCACAAATCCTTCATTTTTGAATTGGGTCTATTGAAAAGATTATTCAGGAGTGTGTAACAAGTATAATCATGTCGAAATTTACAAATTTGCAGTCACTACACCTAAAAGTTAGGCGCAGGATGGAGATTTTCACAATGTAAAAAAAAACAAAATTTCGAAAACTATCTAAATAGTTTTTTTTTTGTATTTTCCCTGAACAGTCAAGCTTACCTATCTCCTGTTTTCGGCTTGACGTTGAGTTTTGGGACACTCTGTATATCACTAATAAATTAAGTAAGCACTAAACACATTTTAAGAATTTCAAACAGTCTTAAACAATAATTTTACAATAATGCTTGTCTCGTAGTAGCAAAATAGATTTAATATACATTCGTAGCACGCGTCTACGGGCTACGGGGCGCGCCGTAGCCGGCGCCGGCGTAGCGTAGGCGGGTCACAAACGAGAATAAAAAGAGAATTTTATTTTCCTTCATTTAGTTTCTACGGAGGTACTTTCATGTACGTTTTCATTTTCAAAGAGAGCTTTGAGCATTTTCATGTTATAATTTTAAGTTAATTATGACAAAGACGCCCAGTTGGTAAAGAACTTGCCTGCCGATCCGAGGGCCGTGGTTCGAGTCCCGTAAGGGGCTAATATTTGTAAGATGAATATGAATTTATGGTGGAACAAAACAGTCTAGTAATATTAAAAGGGGAGGGTTAGACTTTAGACCATCTAACTGAACCACTTTTCCTATGGCAACAATATCGAAATTAAATTTGCTGCACTATACATTTGAGTAGAGTAGACTAGGCACTGCAGTTTTTGTATGAAACAGATGATTTTGTCTTGGCGATTTCGAAGTTGTCTCCAAGCGAAAGTGGTTCTGTTTGATTGTTTAAAACTTAGACCATAAGGTTTAGACCACAGAAATAAATCAAAGTAAAACAGTGAAGTGTGCACGCGTGCTAACATTAAGCAATACATTTCTTAATTTTTCAAACGTTTACTCATACGCACTGAGTCGCGATACGATAAACATCGGTGACAAATAAGAGAAAATGCCTTATTGCTTGGTTTCTAACTGCAGAAACAAAAGTTCTGAGGTGACTCTGAAGAATTGAGTACTTAATTTTAATTAAAAACGTTATTTAATGGCAACTAAAACGAAAATTCAAAAATACACGGGTGGTCTAAAACTGGCGCGCGCGGAACACAAGTAAAACAATGATTATAACCGTTCTATCTTTATTTATTTCTGTGGTTTAGACCCTAAACCACCCCTTTAAGGGTATATTACTGTTGGCGCGCTCCATAAAAACGAAGTCTGGTGATATTTTCAATACTAACCACTTAAACTCAATGACATTTAGCAGAAACAATCTATAAACAAATCTCTATGCTTGTATCGTGTCAGATTTTCCTTAAAATGTACAGTTTTAAAGTTACAGTGCCTCAAAGATTTCCATACAAATCTTAAATTAATCCTAGCATTGAAACTGTATATTTTAATGAAAATCGGACACGATACAAGCATAGAGATTTGTTTCTAGATTGTTTCTGCAAAATTTCATTGAGTTTAATTGGTTAGTATTGAAAATATCACCAGACTTCGTTTGTATGCAGCGCGCATTTACGCATTCGGAACAAACTTCTCTTAAATATTACTAGGCAAAAAATAAAATATGTTAAGTGTTAGATAGTTTCCACAGTACAAGCTCACTAATACCCCTTCATTACAACATAGCAGTATGATAACACACTCATATGTAGGTAGTGTATAAAGGAAACAATTAAAGAGAATCTCCCGACGAACCGAGATTGTACTCGTATAGCGCGTCGAATGTAGGTTAGCCGCAACGAATAGCTGCTGTAATTAATGTTAGAGAGGCTTAAAACTGTCTTATAATAGTTGAAAATAATACTTCATCCCGTTGTATAAGAAACTAGCAGAGTTTGTTATGTTGCCTAAAATTTCATTTGGTTGAAGCGTAGAAAGAGAATAGCTAGAACGAGCAAAAACTAATAATAATAATCGCGAAAACGAGACAGGCTTATACGCTAATTACGCAGAGTGAGCGAGAGAAAATCTATGTTGTTTGTCCCTTTCTGCGTTTGCGATATTTTTGTTTGACTTAGTTGAAATTGCATACAAAATCTTACAACTAAGTCAAACAAAGGCACAATTTCTCATACATTTTTATCATATCTCCGTCCCTTTCGAGTATACGCGACCAGCGAATCTATAAAATTCTCAATCAACGGGTTGAAGGTAGTTTTAGAGTAACTTTTACATAAAGTATGCTCTAGGCTTGACATTCATTATGGTTTAATGTGATGTTTACAAAGAGATTATACCTAATAGAGTGAGCCATACCACTTGTAAGTGTCCACTTTTTTTGACGTTTAGGTTTTAGTGTGTGGCGTCAAGTAGTATGGTCAAAAGGCACCAAGTTACATATGGCCTTATGTTTACGGTCACTTTTCACACACACTAGCTCAAAAAAAAGTGGACAGCCGCATAAACAAATATCTATAGTTCCATCTCCTTCTACTATTAAAGGTACTTCATAAGACAAAAGAGACTAACTACAATCATAAATTTATGCGGACTCTAAGGAGATCCTTCCTCTGAGGATGTAAATTACAGAACCGGGCAGAATTATATATATAGAATAAAAAAAAAAAAAAAAAAAAAAACCCTTAAAATTGTTTAATTTTGGTTTAAACTCAAATTAGTCAGGTTCAAGGTGTCAGGCTCAAGAGTTTTGGGGAAACCGCTTAATGTTTGCGAGCTTAAGTCGAGCCGACTTTAATAACTAATGATCAAATCCTTAGGTGATCAGTGATCACAGGACACGAATCCTTGCTAATATTATAAATCGTCAAGCATCACACAAAATCAACTAGACCGATTTTAATGAAACTTTTCGTGTCTAAAAGCTTATAATTAGACATAAAATCGGGTATACAGGGTGAATCCTTCACATCCTATTAAACTAAGAGTCTACCCATCAAACTAAACAATTTTTTCTATAGGAGCAAACCGATCAAAACAAAAAAAACCAGCTGTTGCATACATTTGAGTTGAGTAGGTATTGCAGTTTATTATGGAACAGCATATTTTTTTTTGCTCTCATGGTACAAGTTGTTCAGTATGATTGGTAGACTCTTAGTTTAAAAGGATACTAATGATATCAATTTCGCCCTGTATATTTTATCTTGCTACGATAGCGATGATGCCAGTCCGGACAAAGTCGCGGCCAAAATATAGTCAATTGTTCCTCCAATTTAACCTCTATCTTTTCCTAAAAATCTGAATCGGGTCAGCAGTTTGCACACATCAATAGTTGAAAGTTTTCGTCGCTCAAAGTATTTATACACCGTGTTGTCTGTAAAAGGCAAGGTATAAGAACAGTCATTAATAATTTTCGCTACATTAACTCAGTCCCTCTCGAATTGTCGTCATCTATCCGAAGCGACGTGATTTCGCTTTTAAAGTCGTCCGTGGGTCGCCTCACTGAATAAGGTATTCGGACAACTTAGGGTGTCATGGGAAAAAAAAATACACCAAGAATTAATAGTATTAACTTCATTTCTCTAAGTTTTCTCTGAACTCAACGATCGTATTGATGACAGCCATGGGCATGGATTTAGAAAATAACGGATACCAATCCTCCATACAAGCATGGAAACACGAAAATTGGTCATGGCGGTCGGTAATGATCAACCTTCTTTCGTATCGATGTTTCAAACTTTAAGTTTGTTACTTTCTGTCAGAACAAAAATTTTGTAAAAACTGTTTTTTTAATGTTCGTCGTTGGATTAGGAAGGGACAAATCACGATGAAAACGTACGAAAGAAGGTTGCACATTACTGACCGCCGAGGAGTAAGACAGTCTGTCAACAGTCTGTACTCCAGGTATAGCTACCTATTTCCAGCTTCCTGGCCTTAGAGTTCCTGGCCATGAATTTGTAACCAAGAAAGCTATTCCATCTTCCTGATGACATCATTCTCTTCGCTATGATGACAGTACAATATGTGGACAGTTTCTTTATTTTGTATTTTTTGTTTTCTTCAGTTTTTTTATTTTTGTTTAGTTATGGCTTGGTTACTTGTCTAATATTCAATGAGTTAATTTTATGATTTTTTTATTTTGGTTTCCTTGGCACCACAGAGACATAATGAAGGACAATCCAGTCCAAAATAGGTATAACTACTAAAATGATGTAGTTTAGTAGAGGTGATTCGGCTAGATATATAGCCAAAAACTGTCAAAAAAACGCCATATCGATTGGATACCGATCAAATCGGGTAGTTTGGTGGACGATATTATATCAGGTCGACGATACGATATGCGATATAGTGCGCGACACAGCATCGCATTGATAAACCAATCTGTCGCGATAATATAATCATGATGTTTAGTGGAGGCACATGACATTAGCTCAACGAAGAATGATAATAAGCCTCTACACCGTGGAATCGGGGTCGTTTTGAAGCAGGCTTGAGGCAGACTGAACAACGTTTAATATGAAACCAACTTTGAATTCGCGACAAAAAATCTGCTGCTTTATTGGTTTCCCCTTTGGCTAGAATAAAAACATGTCTAATGAACAAACTAGTCTTGCCTAGTGGTCCAGTCTAACCCTTGTGAAATCCGATCCCAAGACTCCGTCGAAGGGCTAGGCAGGAGGAATTTAATTATTGTTTGCATGCGCTCATTATTGTTGTTATTGATAAACACTTAAATTAACTTCTCAAATAAGGTTATTCTGTATTTAAAAATGAAACTAAGTCCTGTAACTGTACTCTTGATTGCACTGTAATTAGTGTGTGATGTCTAACGTCACGCAGCAACTGTGGATCTCCCGCTAAACTCCATACGGAGTTTTGGAGAGAAATTGTGTATCCTAGATTATAATCATTCTGTAAAAGTTAAATAAATTAAAAAAAAAAAGTTCGTTAGCATGTAGGTAAGTTGATCGTTTCAATCAATTTACTGCCAAAATTTAATCAACTCGAAAAATGCCTTGAGCTTACATGAAAATCCAAAGTAATTTGTAAGAATATTTTCTTACGTAGCGAGGAACATTGTTTAGATTCCTGGGGCGGTTATCCTGTTATATTTTGTAGGTAGAAGTAATAGAAAAATTCAAACAGATTTTTTAATTTGCTGAATAAATATTACCTACTTACTACTTTCCTTTGTATAGAAGAGAAACATGCATAGTAAATTATCTTCATGACTATAATTCCCTAAGAGGTCAGTAAGTATGTAATTAGATATGTTATAGCCAGTAGGATCCCACTGCAGGGCCTCTCACGAGTAAAAGGCGCGATACTACACAGGCCCAGTTCTGATTGGTACGGTAAATTATGCTCACAAAAGTCTCAGAGAGTTTTCAAGTCACCAGGTTTAATAAAAAGATTCATCCCCATCTAATTGATCTATTTGGGACCAACTAGTTAAGGTGCTTACAAGGCGAAAGCGCTTGAGAAAGGGGAGGAGTGTAGTCAGAGAACAATCAGTAAAATATTTACTAATTATTGCAGAGTAAACTTGAGTAGGTACCTAAGTATTGTGAGTAAATGTCTGTTGCATTACTTTAAAGGGATGATAGACACTGAAATAGCTTCCCTAAGGAACCTAAAATAAGCACACAAAAATTCGGACTTGGCACAGTTAATGCAATCTTATACAGGGTGTAACAAAACATCCTATTAATACTTAAGGGGGTGATTTAGACCATCAAACTGAACAACTTACACTTTGGAGCCAACATAGAAATCGCGAAAAATAAATCCGTTCTTATACAACATGTTAATGAATTAACGCAAAACTAGTTTGATAGAATCGAGAGCAGAATCGAATTATCATTGTTTCAACATAGGTAATTTTTTTTAAATATTAAATAATTTGATTGTAAAATTTAAAATTTACTGAACTCGATCTCAACCCACCGCTCGGGCACTGTCACCCTACTTACTACCAAAACAAGATTATTAAAATGTATCCATGAGCACGTTAGCGCTTTCATTCATTGCTGAATTGATACCAAATCATTTTTGCCTTAAAACTTAAAATGCGAATAACTTTAAATTTTACCTATCAAAATAATGAAATTATTGTTTCAGTCTAATTATTTTGTTATAAATCAGTTGGGGTATGTGAGGTATTGCGCTTATTCATTAACACGTTGAATACAAAAGTACCACCGCACCGCACCGTCTCGACTCAAATGTATGGGACAGCAGAATTTTTTTTTTCTCGATGTTGACTCTCTAGTAAAAGTTTTTCAGTTTGATGGTCTGAAGCACCCCCTGAAGTATTACTAGGGTGTTTTTTTACACTCTGTAGAGCAATGTTTTTTTGCGAAATGTGCGGTTGTAATTTTATTTTTCCCAATGTAGAATTTATATTGTCCTTTTTAATTTAATTAGCGATGTTTCTGTGAAGTGAATCCAATCTAAAAACAATTTTGTAGCTGAGATTGGATTCAGCTGTTTACCGGCTACCTGATGTCTTGTTAATTAGAATACGATGTAAAAAAAGTAAATTGTACGTAAAACAATTGTGTCGCTCTAAAAGGTACCTGATTGACAGTTAGATGGTTCTTGGTTTATAACAGACCACCATATTTTCTTCTATAGGTTTTTGTTGTGTTTTTTAGTACCTAAGCTAACCTTAAACTCTAGTACTCAAACATTATGACTCAAATTCAGTACTTTAAAGAATCCAGACACGTTTAGGTGTTAATGGTAAAATTTCATTTTTACCCGACTGCGCCAGAAGGAGGGTTATGTGTTTTTAATTTGCGTTGCTTACTAAATGAAATTTTATTATTTCGTCGGGTCAAATTAAGAATAAATCTTTAATTTTAAAATTTAGTCGTTTAAAAGTTAAAAGTGAACCTCGCTACAACTACACGTAAAGGTAGTTTGGTTGTGGATGCAAAGTTTCTGATCTCTCCCAGACGGATAAAGATCGTGGTTTTATGTAAGTATACTATAATACGAATCTGGTAAATGTACCCAAGACAAATTTCGTTGTTTTTTACGATAAAAGTTTGGGTACGGCTATTCAATTTTTATAAGCGAAATTTGCGTTTCCTTTTATTATAAAAGTTTTTAATTTTAGGAAGATTTGTGTAACCGGGGTATTCGAGATTCTATGATCATCTTAATGCAATGTCACTTCTACTGACTGTGCTCGACCCGCGTCTCGCCAATTCGTCTGCTGCATCAGCGTCATTACCATGAGAGATTGTCAGTGTGTTTTGATGTGTATGCAAATAAAATATTTTCTTTCTTTTTTCTTTATGAGAGTTGCTGTGGCCTTTTATCCATTAAAGGGTTATTTGGTTCCTGACACATACCTCCGTTAGAGCTGTGTGACACTCCAGAACGAGGCTCGATGTGATAAAATTGCTCTGAAGTGCCATGGCTTGCACTAGTAAGTAGTCACTTTAGGAGATCACTCACGTCCGGAGAGATAAGGTTGCAGTGGTGGTTAGGGCAGAGAAGTGAAAGCTTCTGCGTCTCTATGTTGGTTTATGGCCACTGGTTTATTTGGGCATTCGTACAACACGGCGCGTGACGGCGATTCCCTATTCGCTGGTAAACATGCAGGTATCCCCACGTCACTATCATCAGTATGAGAAGTAAGAGTAAATACGTGAAAATAAAACCAAATAAATCCTCGCCTATGCATTTATTACAGTCATTAAACAATAGGAAGATCCAATCAAATAAAGAAATCGCGTGTAAATCCCCGATTGAACGGCCAATTTGTACCTGTCCAGACCCGCCCTGATTGCGAATCCCGGACGGATCCGGACTAGGGCCGGAGAAGCCGGATTATAAGGGATAATTCGCGTGCATGTCCATTACACTAGTTTGTGTTACCGCAGTTAAATAGTTTGTTTTGTTAAACGGTTTTAGACTAGAAATAGAGCATTACAGACACACGGTCGTTTCGACGCGCCGCTATTCCCATTGATTAATTTATAGCACAAAACATAAAAACAAAAGTATTCTATACTTCAGCTATACTTATAAATAAAAGAGTTCCATGACTGACTGAATGGCTGACTGGGAAAAAGGTACTAACTAATCGAAAACTGGATATACGACTCCGAGTTAGAATGCTCCAGAGTGTTGCCGGATCCATGAGTTAAGAATTATCCCAGATTGACAGCAAAATTATCGTGCGTTTATCGCAAAACAAATTCACAAAATTATCGTATCTAGAGTCTAAACGAGAACCTAATGATGCATGAAATTCAATCATTCTTAGGTAGTTCTTGGGTAATCTTAAATACTGGTATGTAATGTACCTACATTACATACCAGTATTTAAGATTACCCATTTATAGTTTGGTAAGTACGAGGTTTAGGGAATCTTAGTTAAACCTCTTGTGAGACGGTGAGAAAACAAAATATTACGATCAAAATTTTTCTTATTTGAATTTCAATTTTAGAAATATTTGAACACTGTTTTACCCAATACTAAACTCCAGTATGATGTATCTTAGTAATTTAACGGAAAATATGGTTGAAAATAGTTATTGGATACACAGACTCCATTACATTTAAAATTATCGTGGATTATCGTAGAATTTTTATGAATTATCGTGCGATACCTGACTTTTATTTACTATCGGATGCCACTCAAAAATATCGTGGATCTAGGATAATTATCGCACGTCTGGCGACACTGCTCCAGTGTTACATATGGCCAATAGTTCTATGCGGTTGCGAGACATGGACCATTAAGGAAGCTACTCGCCAGAAACTAGAGGCTACAGAAATGTGGTTCTACTAAAGAATGCTGCGAATAAGTTGGGTTCAACGAGTCACAGATGTGGACGTTCTGCGACAGGTTATGAAGTCCAGGGAGCTGTTGCAAACCTTTAAAAGTAGGAAAGTCACCTCGAATAAGCGAAACCAACTGCTCCAGACTATAATAATGGGCAAAGTAGGGGGCAAAAGAAGCCTTGGTAGGCCACGAATGTCGTGGCTCGCATACAGACAGACAGACAGACAAACAGAATGGACCAAAAAAAACGTTTCTATGTACGTGAAACAGTCTCCTAAAAGCAGTAAAGTATAATCCTCTGTAATTAATTCAAGAGGTCTCGGACTGTTCAGAACTCTATACTAATTTATTGATAAACTTTTGTTTTCCATTTTAACAAACTTACTCATTTATGCCAACAATTTTAATGTTGTTTTACAAAATATGGAAATTTTGTACCTACCTATGCTACAAGTACAAAATAAAATTCTAAAGTAAGTTGATTTGGAGTCAGGGATACCTAAAAACCATATCGTAATCTTTTTCTTCTAAATATCTTCTATGCACAGACACTTCTGTCACAGTTTTATATTAGTTTAAGATAGATTTTTCTTATTTTACAATGAGATCATAGTTGACTAGATTTTACCATAAATTACACCGTAGGTGACGTAGACTATTAACAAGTAAAATATTTTAGAAAAAAAAAGAAAAATTAAACTTTAACTAGATCTGACTCATCTATGTCAAAAGTTGAAACTTGTTTTATAATATTTAATTATTATTAAAACAGTGTTTTATTTAATTAAATAAAAAATTATATTCTTTCAAACAAATGAAATCAATTAATTCAAAGCATAGAACTAGTATATAGTTACAATGAAAATAATGAAACATTAGAAAATATTTATTTTTGGTTTTTAAATTCTGAAATTGTTCTATTGCATTTGGATGAAATGTAATACTTAGATAATGTTTTTCTAATAAAAATTTATTTTCTTATAAATAAAGATCCCTAAAGAGCATCTTCCATACTACAAGAAAGCCTGAATAATATAAGTGTACGGCTGAATAACTCCCCCCCTAGACAAAGTGACATTCTATTGGCGTTGACGCTAGTAGAAAACGACAGAATGTATGGATTTGACATTAGCGATCGAAACATTTTGACGTTTGCTTTCGTCACCATACGTCAAGTCCATACATTTTTAAGTTATCTACTGTCGTTAACGCTAATCGAAAGATACTTTGTCTAGGGGCCCTGGAGAATCAAAGCTAACGAGACGAAGTCCGCTCATATCACATTCGACCACAAGGCGAGATACTTGCCCCTTTGTAAAAATAAATAATCAAGAAATGCAAAACGAACGGACTATAATCGACGCTTCTTGGTATGTCAGAAAGGACATTCTTCACCATGACCTTAATGTTCGCTACGCTACGTTACGGAGGAAATAGTAGAGTTCACGCAAAGTTACCAGAAAATGATACTAAACCATCAAAATATAAGCTCAAAATCGAATTTGCCCAGGTATTATTTATTAATTATATTATTTATGGTAACAGAACAGTATTTTAGGGTCGATTTTTCAATCGCCAGGTCATTTTTGTTTTAATCAAATTTATTAATTTCATAAAATAAATTATAAGGTGTTTGTCAGAAATCACCTATCTTATACGAAACCATCAGAAATACGATCAAAGATATTATTGAGAATATTGCAGAGACGGAGCGATCAAGAGAAATAAAAAAAATAAACATGTAGATAATCCAAAAAGTTTTTATTCCTAGTCTACACTATTTTTGATACAATTAAAGAGTTTTCATTACATCTAAGAAATACAGAACTGGCAGCTATCTGTCAGAAAAAATGACGTTAAGCCAAATACTTAAATGAAAAAGAAAAAAGTTTTCTTCTTTCTTTAGTTTTTATGGTTTTTGATATTTTGTTTACGAGACATCATGCTAGTTCACATAATTGAATTAATAAAAAGTTTTATACCGAAATGCTAAATAATCCCAATGTCTCTTTGGTGCCTTTTTTCCAAACGGAATTAAAATTTAAAAAATCTATGACAGTTTTTTCAGAAATTTTTCTTGATCGCTGGTAAATTATATTTGTTTCAACAATTATACCTATAATTTTTTCATAGGAATTATCGGACTATTGAAAAATCGTCGGTGTTTTTTGAATTGATTTCTCGAGTTATTGAGAAAATTTTTTTAGTCTCTACTCTCTCGACTAAGGCCAAATTTCTCGCTTCGAGAAATCTAAGCATGGTCGACGTTTAGCTTATTACAGTACAGGTTGAAAGTTTCAGAAGAAAGCCGTCCAAGTATATTGTAAGCCGAAACCACGCAGGAATACTTTTATAATTATAAAGTTTGTATTATTTTAGATATTTTGTATCGAGCAACGAAAACATTACCTAATGGATTAGAAAAAGTATAGAAAAAACCCATAAGCGTCTCAGGTGAAGTATGAAAAACTTTCACATCGAATCAAAAGCACCTGGGGACGTATAGTTGATCCGATCAATCCATTAAAAGTCTGCTGGTCGCAAATAGGTGTTTTTCCTAATCCATCTCGATGCCACGCCAGTCAGCCAGATGTCCGTACATGATTGAAACCCCTCCCTCCCTTTCAGCCATCCGTTTTCTCACGTCTCCTCTCTTCCAGTCCGTACTTTGCGTTCGTAACTCGCGGCTGTATGCCGAAACGCGCTGACGCCGCGCACGAATAAAAAAAAACAAATTAAAAAAAGAATTTAGCTGTTCCATTTCCCGCGTTAAAATAATATTTACCTAACTAGTGTTGTTGAAATTAATTGTGTTTAGAATTTTACAAGTTTTGTAGAATTTTTTCGGATGTTAGAAAGAAAGAATTTAGTTTATTTTACATATTAATAGATTTACGAAATAATTAGTGTTGTTGAGAGTTTATTATAATAGTTTATTGAAGTTAATTTGGAAGTGCGATTTCATGAATTGCTTGAAGTGGTGCGGTATCTGATCCAATTAAAAAGTATTAACGTGGTTTGTTTATAGCTTGTAATTGATTAATTTTAATTTGGGCACCTACACGTGTACATATGGTATGGCTACGTAGGTACATTTAAGAATTGCTAGCAAAAAACTAAATAGTGTCTAGACAAAAATGCCATACAAAATTGAAGATATTTTAGAAAATGAACAGAAAAGTTTTCAATTTCAAATACAAAGCGCAAACTTAAAAGCGTTACAAACTTTAGGGAGTGCTTCAGACCATCAAACGGAATTACTTTTAGATACGTACTGTGAGACCAATACTCAAAACGAAAAAAAAATTTTGTTTCATAGAAAATGGCAAATGGCTACTCGAACGATGTATGAAATAGCAGATATTTTTTTTACTATTTTATTAAGTATGTAACGCATTGAAACACCCTACAATTTTTTATTTGGGATTAGTTTCACGAATCGACCCTTCTATTTTTACATTTATACAACGTGTTAATGAATAAGCGCAAAACCCCAATAACACCCCAATTGATTTATAACAAAATAATTAGATTGAAACAATCATTTCATTATTTTGATAGTTAAAACTTAAATTTATTCGTATTTTAAGTTTTGAGGCAAACATTATTTGTTATCATTTCAACAATGAATGGAAGCGCTAACGTGCTCATGTATACTTTTTTAGAATCTTGTTTTGGTAGTAAGTAGGGTGAGAGTGCCCGAGCGGTGGGTTGAGATCGAGTTCAATAAATTTTAAATTGTACAAACAAATTATTTAATATTTTGAAAAAAAAAACCTTTGTCGAAACCATGATAATTCGATTCTGCTCTCGATTCTAAACAAACTACTTTCTAGTTTTGCGTTAATTCATTAACACGTTGTATAAAATTTCTTTTTTCTAAAACAAAAGCCTCGTTTACTCTCAAATTATAAGCATATAAGTCGACCGCACAATAATCCTTTCCGTTGAGGGTTAAAAAACAAAGTTGCCAAAAGTTTCATCAAAACAGATTAAATTCATTCGTGCGTAAGCGGATCAAAAGCTTCGTTACGAATATATGAAGTAAAGTAAACTTTATGGTACTGTATTTTTAGTTTAATTTTCAGCTTGACCGGACAGGCGATACATATGTCAACCCTTGTCAATATGTTGCCCTGTCTCCTTGCAGATTGGTTCTAGGATAGAGATCGGAATTCCACTCCAGTGCATCTGTGGCAGTACAATGACAGCTGGCTTGAGTTCTCGATTCTTAATTAGAGATTCCTCTTTCTATGGCTCTTGTAGTACTTACTAGATACTCTCTCTTATACTGTGACTACGATCTAAATTCCCGAGTCAGTCATATAGGTACCTGTTACCACGTATTTCGATAAAGAAGATATAGAATCCTTCTTAATATGCTGAAACTTTTTAGGTGATGAACAGACCGTTAAACTTAAAACCGTTCTCTATGGCACCAACATCGATCTCGCGAATAAAAATCTGCTGTTCCAATCTGAAAACTCATTCAAGCCAAATGTATCAGCTGATTTTTTTTCGCGATTTTGATATTAATCCCATAGAGAAAGTTGTTCAGTGTTAGCATATTAAGAAGGACCCTGTATATTGGAGATGTTTAAACTGGGAAATACGGATAAGATTATTTTTCCGAAAAATTTAATGATAAAATAATTTGTTAATGTTTACACAAAATACGCAGTCAGCACAAACTTCGTCAATAATAATACAATAGCCGGTAATCAGCCGGTGCTTCGTCAAAACCTTAAATAAACTTTTAGAGATCCGCAACATGCTTCGTTAACTTACCAAACTTTGGATTTTTTTGGATGAAAGTAACGCCAAGAAACTTTTGCTCGTTTCCATTTTATAAACCTAAAATTCCTTCTCATTAAACTTTAGCGAAACTTAATTTCCTCTTGGGTTGCTAATTCGCTATTAAGTTACACCTAAAATGAAGTTAGGTCCTTACGAGCAAAGCATTACATTTCAAACCGCGTGTGTACCTACCTCAGAAAATTCTGGTTAATGTGTAAATATTTTTAACATTTAAGGGGTTTGGATATTTTTGAAATTCCACACGTGCTTGAAACTGAATTTTAATATTCGCGTGAAAATGGAGGAAAGGTTTTAGTGACTCGACTTTTCTTGCAATCTCACGAAGGCAAGTGTGGATTAGAAATGTGTGGAGAGGAAAATTCCCGAATGAATTCCTAGCTTTGGTGACGTCAGGCGGATAATGTGTGACATAATTTATATGATTTATGATGCAAGCTTCATCCTTTAATCTTCATTGTAGTAGTATATAACTGTTTGTGAGTTAGAGATTAGGTTATTAATGCATAGAGAGTTCGTTTACGAGGTTGACTGTCACTGAAAGTTGTAAGAACATTTAAAGCCAAAGTTACGGTAGTAACTATTGATTAATCTGTGTCCAAAGTCTATCTAATGTCACTTTCCGCAGTCCATAAATAGAAGTAACAGCAAGAATTTTATAATGTAGGTATGTATTTTAAGCTTTTGAGTAACAGTTTTAGTTATTTCTTCATCATGTAAAACGTGTTTATAACTAATGGAATGTAACCGTAAAATGTGTGGATGAATAACGTTATTTTCATTTATTTATTTTTTCTACAAAGTTTTCACGCAATTGATACGTTGACAGTTTGTTTTAAAAATTTATTCTCTTATTTTTGTCATTTAGGAGAATAAAAATCTGTAATTTGAATACACAAACTCGAAAATTATATGATTGATCGTCGTCAGTTTGACTTGCACGAAAAACAAATTTCAAAAGAAATTCCTATAACAACGGCATTGATCTAAATTGTTTACTTATATCACGTCATCTCATTTCTTTGCTTACACGTTCAATGTAATTTCACATTCCTACTATTCTAGTTAATTTATCCGTTTTATCCGCCAGAGCTAACTAATATCCAAACTTACCTACAATCTTAGTGTAAACAAAATACCTACGACGATTATTTTCAAGAACATCTGGCGGTTCCCTACATTTTCAACATTTTACGAAGTGTTTGTTTTAATTTGTATATTTCTAGAAATACTTTATTTGGTTTTGATCACGTGAAATGCTGGAAAGAAATATTAATTCAAGGAATTATTAGACTTTCTTTGTCTGAAAAAAAAAGAGCTGCTATTTCATACATTTTGGTCGAGTAGATATTGTCATTTTCTATGGAACAGCTGAGTTGTTTTTTTCCGATTTTAATGTTGGTTCCATAGTGAAAGTTGTTCAGTTTGATGGTCTATAGCACCCTGTTCGATATATAACGTATTTTATTTTACATCCAGTATTTATGTTAGGGATCTTATCTTTAAAATTTCTTTATTTATTAACATAAAACAAATAAATTTAGGTAGGTAAATTAAAAATTAAAAATAATGAGAACTTATAACTGACTTAACCTAAAATATGGTGTAGGTCTGGGCCGCGCGGGAGGGTAGCCAAGATGCTGGCAGCGTTTCCTCGCTGAACGGCTAAGCTGATCCGTTGAGCGAGGAAAGCGCCAGCCCTTGGATCCCCGGTCGAGTCTACCAGGCGCTTTGACAGGTCTTTAAAAGCGCCTGGGTGCCGACACCCTTGTATTTCTCCTAATCCGTCTTTATGTTTATGTTCATTACTCAAAGAAGAGTTAGTGAAAATTAGGTATTATAGGTATATTATTTGCGAATTAGTACCTACTTTGGTTGAAGGCGTGCCTTCGTTAATTTATCTTCGTCTCAGTTCAAGTCTGCCGCGAGACTATTCTTTTCCGATCTTTTGTCTTGGATACAAAAAGTTTTAGTAAGTGAAGCGTTTTTTTCCCACTTGACCTGACTCAACTAACCACAAAAGAGACTTTCAAAACGATTAAAAAAACGTTTCGGTCTTTGATAGACTTTCTGCCCTTTTCCTAATTAGGTAGGTACCTATCTAATTTATTTGAAACGAGATGATTACATAATTGGGATACTTGGCTAGTAAGGTAAAACGGCCGGTGAACTAAGGCAGTATCGGAATAGTGGCCAAGGGAAGAAATGAATCAGATTAGTACAGGACCGTGAGGAATGGCGCAATAAAAAGGAGGCCTATACCCAGCAGTTGGTTGATGAGGCTGATTTGATTGATCGATATACCTACCTAGGTATACTACCATTTATATTTGTATAGACCGTTAGCGAAAGGTTCTTTCGACGAACCGTGCTATCGGAAAAGAGTTATATCGTCAAAGAGACCGTTGGTGAACGGTTCATTCGCCGAACAGTGATATTTTTTTTTTTAATGACCTGTACAGTTTGGTCAGGGAGCAGTTACTGCTTTTTACTGCGGGATGTTGGGGGGACCACGCCAGTGACGGCGAAGTGCCCTGGTAGGTCTACCGAACCAATGAATTAAGCAACCTGCCCAAGGGGCACCCATAATGGGTACGGACCTCGGCAATGGGCGTTGCTGGGATTACGCGACGCTGGGATTGGGTTGGAAAATTTGCAGACTTTAATAATATCAAAACCAATTTTTCTTCAACCACCCGACTAATAGTGCTATCTTTGAACAGTGCTTTCGTCGAACGAAACGGTTGAAAATCGTGTTTTCGACGAAGGGGTTTTCGTAAAACAGTTATGGACTCCATTTATTTGGAATATAAATGATTGAAAATTGTAAAATAAGTAAAGGTAGGTACTTACCTACTTACATGGTAATTTTTTTGTAACAAAATTACTTACTTCTTTTTCCTTTCTGTCGATTCGATGGCATATCCTTGAAATTGCCATGATTGAATTTATCCTGTTCCTAGTGTTAGTGTATAGACTCTATACATTAACACCAAGAACAAGATATGCACTCTCTATTATAGAGAGTGCATAACACATTTATCAAGACGGAAACAGGCCACTGATATAATTATAATTGTTAATTAGCATCTCGTAGACTGTAGACTGGACACTCACCATATTGTAGGCAGTAGGCACCTCAGTTTAGTGCACTCTGCCTAAGTTATTAAAAGGTTAGGTTTCTAACTAAATAAGGTAAGTAACTAAAGTTCATAATGATATGTACATAAATGTTTAGGTAAGCTTTCTATTTACATTTTAAAAGGATCGTGAAGATGCCAATCTCCATACAAAAACCTAAGACGGTAAACCCCTAAACGTAACGTAATTCAATAATTTTAAGACAAATTAATAATCATCGTAAACGTAGGTACATAAAATAAATAGGTACATAATCTACTCAGGTACTATTAAATTAGAGTCACATTTATTTATGATACCAACACAAAAATTACTTCAAAGTGCTCTTGAACTCGTCGAGATCTTCGTTTTATCTTATTCCTTTCTTCAGTTTAATGAGGGAGAGAATAAAGAAATAACCTGAACTCACTGACTGTTAGCAGTTGTCCTTGTTGAAGCCACGAGTAGTACTACTATTAGATGATTTAGACAATTAACAAAAAACATGAGTGTTTTGGTATATTTCATTCTTTTCTATTCTAAATTTTATAACAATGGGTATAAAAGTGTTAGGTTAGGTTAGGTAAGGTAGGGCAAGAATAATAGTGTTTATTTTATTTTATTAACAATGGGGAAAAGGTAAACATACAAGGTGTAACAAAAGAACTTAGTAATATTTAAAAGAGTGGTTTATACGATTAAACTGAACGACTTTCACTATTTGAGTCGAGTATGTAATGCAGTTTTGTCTGAAACAGCAGAGATTTCTCGATGTTGTTTCCATAATGAAAGTTTGCTCCTTCTGATGGTCTAAATCACCCCTTTAAATCTGAAAATTTTTAAACTACACACTACACTACACTACACACATTAAACTACACTTTTAATAATTAAATTTTTTCTAAAGTATAGAAATTAGAGATTTAAAATAAAAACGTTTTATACCAAATGTTATCAGCTTTCTTTGTAACTACAGGGTGAAATTGAAATTATTCGACTAATTTTCAGGGGTGTATCACACCATCCAACTGAACAACTTTTACTATGGGAGCAAACTCGAAATCTCGAAAAAAAAAATCCGCTCTTCCATACTAAGATCTTTTTTCGAGATTACGATGTTGGTCCCATAGAGAAAGTGGTTCAGTTTGATGGTCTGAACCACCCCTAAAAATTTGTTGAATCATTTCAATGTCACCTGTATAGTACAAAATTAAACTCTTTTTAGAGTCCTTTTTATTTCGAAAGTATATCTTGTGTACTTAAAAAGTTATTGCAATTTTAAAAGTGTGACACTTAGTTTTTCAGGCCAGTGTATTACCAGGGTGTTTTGTTACTTCTTAGGTACTTTAAAAGTTTCATTTTAAAATAATGTAAAAGAAACGGTAATTTTGGGACAAGACTGAATTTCATATTCTATGAACAAACTCAGCCTCTTCCGTCAGCAGAAAAAAACCTGGAAGCTTCTATTAATACCATTATCAAATATCATAGACCGCTATCGATTATCGGTTTTCGCTTAGTCTAGATTCGCAAATTTTTGCGGTTGAAGATATAGCCATAAAGCTTACATTTTCTGCATTTTCACAATGTTTGGTGATAAAAGCAAATCTCTACAGCGGGATTTTTGTAGTTTACGCACTAAGATTTATTTATTCGATTACACGCGACAAAGGAAGGGTCCAAATATTTCGAATATGTCAATTTTTGATTCATTTGTCCATGAGCTTAATTAACCTCTTATTGTTAAAAAGGATATATTTTTTCTTCAGGAACATCCATGTAGCAGAAAATGTTCTTTATACAGAGTTTTTGTTTAAATTTTTGACAGGCCTATTAAAGGGGTGGTTAAGACCATCAAACTGAACAACTGTCACTATGGACCCATCATCTCAATCACGAAGAAAAAATGCTGTTTGACTCAAATGTAATCGTGTGGGACAGCTGATGTTTTTTTATTTTTTTCGACGTTCCATAGTAAAAGTTGTTCAGTTTGATGGCCTAAGCCACCCCTTTAAATATTACTAGGGTGGTAGGGTGTATACAGGGTATTTTTCTCGATAGTCCAAAATAAAATATATAAAGAGTGATTTGAAGAAATTTGAGGTACATATTAAAAAAGGCAAAAAAAAAAAAACAACGAATAGAGTAAATAAAAACCCTATAAACAAAACACCACATTTAAGGCGTACCCAGCAAGCTGGCAGCATTCCCCCTCTGGATTGCTAGGCTTATCCGCTGCCAGAGGAAGCTGCCAGCTCTCCTGTCGCCTGTACTTTCGACCAGGCGTGCGGACAGCTCTTTAATGAGCAGCTTATAGATTTAAATTTTCAGCTGTTAGCCATTTCATCATCATCAAAGTATCAGTAGGACACAGGGCGGCAATTTTTTTTCTCTTTCGATTTTTCCTTTAGTACCATTGACAACGTTGTTAATTTTATGGTCTTATCATGGCCGTCAGCACATAAAGAAGGGCCCTGTATGTAACTATGTAGATCCGGGGTGCCTAAGGTTAATGTGACGGTATGTAAATGGATGCGCCGCCGCCGTTTGGAGCAGATGCCATGTATAATTCATGTGACGCCCACAATTTGATTGTGACACCACCCCGCCCCACCATGGGGCGTAAGTGCGTAAACCTTTTAGAATATTTTAACATAGTTAAGTCACTATAGCTCAGTTGGTATTGAACTTGACTGCTGAGCCGAGGGTCACGGGTTGGAATTCCCAAAGGCTGAATGGATCTATAGCAATAAAACTGTTCTTTGGTGTGCTATCATGCTATCAATCATCATCATGATCATCACAGCCGATAGGCCTCCCCCAAAGATCTTCCTTCAGGTTTTTAGATTATCCCAAATGTGCCGTCGTTTTAGATGCCTTATTTTGAGAGGTATACTCAGAGGCAAAGCAACTTATTTATATGGCGAGTGATCCTATCTCTATAGGCCTTGCTAGAGCTGTTCAATTCGTCTTTCACAGTGGTTATATTCAGATACTCGTGAATTATATGAAGAAGCTATCAACCTTCAATACACCTTGTATCATGTCATAACATAAGCCGATAAACCTATAATGTCACGACGTACATAGAACCTTACTTCATAAGTAATAAAGCCTAAGCATAATATTAGTAATGCGGCATAAAAGCCAATAGCGTAATGTAAACAGTAAATTAAGAGTGGCTTGCCTGGATCCGACATAATGCTCCTAAGGGACTTAGGGCTTTCTACTTGTCATGTTATGTAATGTCGATTATACTTACACGAAATATATAGAGTCCTTCTTAATATGCTGACATTTTTTAAGGAAATGATCAGACCGTCAAGCTGAACAACTTTCTCTACGGCACCAACATCGAAATCGCGAAAAAAAAATCTGCAGTTCCATCTGTTACAGAGCTGCAAACATGGACGATTTTTTTCGCGATTTCGATGTTGGTCCCATAGAAAAAGTTGTTCAACTTTTAGTTACACTATTAGATGGGAAACGCGTCCGCCCGGTTCGTATCGTTCAAAAAAGGTAAAAAATAGCTTTTTTTTTTTTAATAATGTCTTTAACGGCTCTGGATACTAGTCCTTTTGAGCCATTCGTTATTTTTTTCTTTATATTCTTTATTTTGATGATGGGATGATAGATGACGATGAATCTATGGTCGATTTGTAAGCTCGCGCGTTGCCGCCAAAATGACCATGTACGAGTTAACTTGAACCAAAACTTATTTTCTGTTATCGCATTTATTTGAGATTCCTGTTACGTCGGTCGCTTTACGCAACTGTTTGGTACACAATCCACACGAAATTATGTCACAAATACCACTAAAACCAACTTTTTACGAATTTCAAATAACACGAAACACAACAAGAGCAATGGCGCCAAGCAAACTCCGTAAAAAATAGCCACAACCCAGTGTTGCCAACTGTCCCGCGTAGATGATGATCCGTGAGGTTGGTACGACGTATATTAGTGTAGCCACGAGGTTCCGCAATCCTCGATCTCTTCTTATTCGTGATCAAAAACAATCCCTGAGATTGGGATAGATACTCCCACAAACTACTTGAAATTGGTGGAAATGTAGTGCTAACGCACAAGCAAGAGTCCATAAATTATAAATACAAAAAAAAATTTTTATTTATACACTGGGCTTATCGATTTGTATAGTTCTTAATTTAATAAACACTCATACAATTTTCTATCTAAATCTAATTGTTTTATTAAAGACTTGGTCACGTGTGACGTGAAACTATACAACATAATGCAATTAATTAAAAACATTTAACTGTTATTGGAGCAGTACAAAGCATTGTTTGCAAAACATTCAAAAGTTTGAGTTTAATAGCATCGTCGCTGAATGAAAATACAAAAAAAACCCGACTGTATAAAAAACCTATTAACTGAAAAGAGAAAAACAAGCTCTATAATCACTAATCAGCTATAACAGCTTTATTTGAGCTGATAGAATTTGAATGTTATTAGGTAGGAATCGCAAACGGGGACGAAGAAGATTTTTGGTTAGTTGTTGGTTTGTTCCCGCCTGCAACATACCTAATAACATTCAAATTATATTAGCTCAAATAAAGCTGTTATAGCTGATTAGTGATTATAGAGCTTGTTTTTCTCTTTTCAGTTCATAGGTTTTTTATGCAGTCGGGTTTTTTGTTTATCTTAATAATTTAGTTTATTTCATACTTTCTAGTCTTGTGTCGAAACGGTAACATAAAAGTACTATAATATTTATATATTTGGAATCGTTTGATTACTAGCTTTCATTTGATACCCACATTGTAATTTTTAACCAAAAACGATGTTTATTCCCCCTCTGTTTTTTATTTCGCAGACGCCATATTAAAATAATATAGCCTATGTCACTCTCACAATTTTTACGAATCTAATGACACCTCATATGTTAAAATTCATCAAGCCGTTTAGGCTGTAGGCCGTGCCAAAGAAATATACATACAAACATACATACATACATTCATTCGCGCGGTGTACGCGCAGTTCGCATTTGAGCTGGCCCCGAGGCTCCGCCGTCTCTTTTCTCAAATGTGTTTTAGCTCAACAAAAAAACCTTGAGATTGAGATATATACTCTTACAAACTATACATGACACAAGAAAAACACCATTAATAACGAAATAAAATAAAAATTGAGAAAATTGTGTGTCCCACTGCAGGGCATATGCCGTTCTTTCGATTCTTTTATCATATGCAAAGGACCAAATCCCCAGAAAAGTCTAAGTCAAATATTAAAGGCAAAATTGTTTAATAAACACCGCGTCGGAAGGTGTTCCGTTGTAGAGAAGATGCGGCCAGAAACTCTACAACACATTTCTTTAAAACCAAACAAAATATACAAAGTACAATTACCAAAATCCAATATTAAATTACATAGTGTAACATTGTCAAGACCAGATATTTTAGTTATTCAAATAATCATCGAGTTTATAGTAACCTTTTTTACAGAGGACTTGTTTAACATGGGACTTATAATTGTTGTCTGGCAAGTTTAGAATATTCTCTGGTATCTTATTATAATCTTATTATAATAGCGTATACAGTGCCCCATGAAAGATATGTTGACCTTACTAAGTCGAAAATGTGACAATACGAATTTATTTTTATTTCCTGTATTGTAATTATGAACGTCACTGTTTTTGGGAAAGAGATTGCGAACGTATCGTAAATATATTGACTGCAAAATATTGATATCTTTGAAAAGATTTCATAGAGAATCTCGACATCGCAGATTAGAAATGGCTCGAAAAGCATTGTAGTTACTCGTGACTCTCCATATTCTTCTACTCTTAACTGTCTGATTTGATGCATTCTATTATATAAGGACTTGTGCTCTTAGGAAAAATCATAACATAATCCCACCAGTAAATAAGTCTATTTCCAATATAGACTAGAGCAGCCCACAGGGAACTATCGATTCCAGCTATGTAGGTCGCGGCTAGATATTAACGAATTAATAGATCCACGTGATATTAGCGCTGATAATTGGACTAATATTACCTCATGATCAACTGTTTACTAATGGACGGATAATGAACTGTATAGAAGTAGCAATATGTTGCTTTTGTAGAGTGATCTTATCATTAGATCAAATTCTGTTGGCAAGAAGCGATAACGTTTACGATTACGGTTTTTTGAGTTACATATTATTGCACTGCATTCCGTTGGCGCTAATGAGCTCAACTTGACTGTACTAAAAAAAAAATATATATTTAGTAAAGTGGCTCTTATTGCACCGCTTTTTGGTATACAATGCAGCTTATACAACACGCGTGCGAAAATATTTACACACTAGTGCGGTAATGTTACTTTTTTTTCTATACGTTGTTTTTAAATCTCTGCAAAGAGTTTTCAAGTAAAAAAATCAAATTTTTAGTCGCAAGTATGTTGAAAAACGACGTATGAAACGCGTGAGCGTTAGTCATTACGGCCTCGGCTAGCACTGCGATCCCGCCTCGGCTGTGATGGTCAACTTTGCTCACTTGTATCATAATGTACCTACTATTATAATTCACTCAAAAATTGTATGTTCTTGAAGAAGATACCCATTATCGCGCTCCACAAACGAAGCTAATTCAATTTTGAATAATAACCCATTCAAGTTAATAATTTTTTTTCAACACAGTATGTCAGACGTATAGGTTCAAAGTTACAGTGCCTCAAAAATTTCCATACAAATCTTAAATTAATCCTAGCACTAAAACTGTATATATTATCGAAAATCGGACTTCATACAAACATAGAGATTAGTTTATAGATTGTGTCTGAAAAATTTCATTGTCCTTAATTGGTTAGTATTGAAAATATCACCAGACTTCGTTTGTACGCAACGCGCATTTATGCATTCGGAATCAACTTCTCTTCAGTGACTACACATCTGGAAAAACTAAATAATAATTGCAAATTAAGATTCAGCCGCAAACGTTCTTCGTTGCGTTCATTAGTTTAACTATTTTGATAGCTACCGGAAACAAGAACCATTAAACAGCGGATGTGACGCTTCATGTCCCGAACCCTTTTGGGTTCAAAAACTAGTTAGGTAGTTAACTTCTCCCACGTTTCCTGCATTTACTTATTTTATGTCCTCTGAGCCTATTTGAAATTGTTCCGGTGGATGGGAAGAAATATGGAAATAATCACATTAGAAAATTTGTTTTAGAGTAAGTTGGACGGCCCGATAGCACAGTCGGCCTGCCTGCTGTGCCAAGGGTCGCGGGTTCGAATCCCGTAAGGGAAAAATATTTGTATGATGAAAATGAATATTTGTACCCGAGTCATGGTTGTTTGTATCTATATGTATATGTATTATATATCGTTGTCTAGTCATCATAATACAAGTCCAGGCTCGATTCTGGTACTTTAAATGTGACTAGATAATTTGTGTGACAATGTCCAAGATATTTATACTTTTAACTTTTCAAACCCTTAAAAAGTGTAAAGAAAAGTATCATTAACTTTTAAACCACATACTCTATCCATCAAACTGAACATCTTTTGCTATGGGAGCAAACCTGTCAGAACAAAAAATCAGTCGTTCCATACTTATTTGCAGCGCCTACTCGACTCGAATGTATGACACGGATTTTTTTTTTGTTCTGATAGGTTTGCTCCCTTAGTAAAAGTTATTCAGTTTGATGGGTAGACTGTTAGTTTAAAAGGATGCTAATTGATAACAATTTCACCCTGTAGATAGATTCTGCTTTATGTTTTAAATTGATGACAATATTATGCGAATTATTTTTTCTTTCTTTCTTTCTTCACGTTTTTTATTCTTATATGTAGAGTATGTGGTTTAAAGGTTAATGATACTTTTCCTTACACCAATTCAATTCAATTCAATTCAATATAATTTTATTCAATATAGGAGCTTACAGCACACTTATCAAACGTCAAATCTTTTTTAAAGCTATCACCGCGTCGGAACGTGGTGTCGCTGTAGAGAAAATGCGGCCAGAAACTCTACAACATAACACGACTTAATAACTATTACAATATAAATTCTTAAGCTAAAGTTATGTATACAATAATACATAGTCTATTTAATAAAATAATTGATACTATACAGTAAAGTAAATAAACTATAAGCTAGTGACCTCAGACCCAAGCATTTTGATCATTTAAATAATCATCCAGTTTATAATATGCTTTCTTACAGAGGACTTTTTTGATTTGAGTTTTAAACATGTTTTCGGAAAGATTCAACCCACCCTGTATATGTATAGGTACCATCATAGACTAAATTTTTCGTATACCAGACACAATACATAATTAATTGTTATCGGGTACAGACGTTCGCCTCTGGTATTCGGATTTAATATTACATGAAATGAAATTATAATAAAATCTCACCGTGTAGGTAATTTTTTGTTTTTTATAAAAATATCATAATACAATAAAACTTTTTTACAGAAAATATTAGTTTAGGACGACGTCGCATCGGATTTTTACAATGTTATATTTATTTTGCGAATTAATTTAAAAATATAAAGAAGACATTAGAAATTGTCTGTCATAGTAGACTTGCTTACTTGCGATACATGTCATGACATTATCATCTGAGAAGGGTTGAGGATAATAATATTACCTCAATTTTACACACATTTTCCTAATACAGGATTAATGTCAACATCTGCTACCAACAGGAAAACCAACTTAAGGCACTGAAATTAAAATCAAAATTTAATTACCGTTTACGTCAAACAACTGAGTTGACAGCAACCAGGAGTTCCTTTAATTTTCTTATAAAGACACGTGATACAGCCCACTTTGATACTTATGACGTTGGAACAAGAATTATGACGGGGCATTTAATGTTGAGTACCTATATTAAATCTACAGCTGGCTAATGTGCTCAAATTCGCACAGTTTAATACGATTATGTGCATTAAATGTACTGACATACGGAGTTTATTTGAGTGAATATAATCTTCTGGGAAGGCGTAATAATAGTAGTAGATTTAGGAAAAGCCTTTAGAAGAAAACCTCTGACATGGATTTAGAAGACAATACCAAGAACATTGTATATATATAGCATTTTTGGACAATACCTATTTTCAGCTTCCTAGAGACCGATTGCGCAAATTTAAAACATAAAAGTTCTATTCTTATCCAATTTCAGTTGTAATCACATTGCAATCCAATTACTATTCAACTGTGCTGAATTCCGCATCGCTCTAAACTCTATGTAAGTGACAGCCTTTAACGTCTGAGAGATCTGTCAAAACGGCTCTAACGGCTGTCAAGAGCAGTTCCTACCGCGATTAGCGCAATACCAAATGTGTCAATAGTTATGGTTCGTACGTAGTCCAGTCACAGTTCAATCACCGAATAATCACCGCGATTTCAGCCCAGCCCACTAAAAGTCTCATTGAACTAGAATGATAGCCATGCACATTATAAAACAGCACGAGCGGCAGAAAACCTTATATACAGAGTACCTTTGCAAGCTTCTTGGAGGCTACTTTGTATAGGTATTTTAATAATCTGAGAATAGATTTTTCCGACGTGACGTTTTCAGCAGGCGACCCGCCTTTTTACTTTCCATTCTGATTGTATGAAATCACTCAAAACCTTTCTGCGGTGTTTTACGTGCGTTAATTCTCATTATTATAAAATTCTGTATGTCAAGGGTTTTTTGTTACATGTTTTAAATTTTTTTACGTATAGTAAAACTATTTTTTTTTTGTGATTCATAGAGTTTTTTTTTTTGGTTCAATTCAAGGCAAAGGGTTAAATATCCCATACAGCCGATGTCTTTAATAAAATTCTCTTATTTATAGCAATTAAAACGTTGGTGTTCGACGTTTTGACGCTTCTTTGGAGTTTTTGGAGACACCCGAAAGACGAAGGACACGCAGAGAAGTCCACAGGAAAGAGGTGAACCGATCGCTTTGCCGCGCTACAAATGACGGAACACTTTTCCTGTTTACGACCCATACACCATCATATTTCACAGAACTGTAAATTGTTCACTTGCACGACACTTTGTTACGCAAAACAACACCAATTTTACGAACCAAAACTCACTATAAACAATAAAATTCGATGAAATATGAGGACTCCAAAACGTATCTGACAAATTCCCGCCAAAAACTCCGATTCATAGAGTATATCATTAGGAATAAAATTTTTAAATTATTTTGATCTGTGATCTCGAAATGCAAAAATCGTCGCAAGAAAATCATTCCAACTCCACGGAGAAAATCTTAGCATAATTTAAAAATAACAATCACTTGCCTTCTCTTTCTAACTCAATGCTGGAAACAGAAAAGATGGAAGATGTAATGTCAAATTCAGACATTGCAAAAATTTTTTCTTTTAATTTTATCAAGTAGTTTACAGGTCCGCGAGTGACGTCACTCCGACTTCAAACTTAATCCTCTAATTTTATAATCTCTAACCAAAGAGATTATACCTAATAGAGTGAGCCATACCAATTGTAAAGTGTCCACTTTTTTTGACGTTTAGGGTTGAGTGTGTGGTGTCAAGTAGTATGTACAAAAGGCACCAAGTGAATGGCCTTATGTTTACGATCACTTTTCACACACACTAGCTCAAAAAAAAGTGGACAGTCGCATAAACAAATATCTATAGTTCCATCTCCTTCTACTATTAAAGGTACGTCATAAGACAAAAGAGACTAACTACAATCGTAAATTTATGCGGACTCTATGGAGATCCTTCCTCTGAGTCTCTAACATTGAAAATATTGATATTGAGATAATTATCAGCCATTATAAAATCTTGAGACAAAAACGACAAACATACAAATAACTTAATGAAAAGGATGCTTAACTCGTAAAAAAGAAATTAAATTAATTTGAAAAAGCTATTTCTAGCTCAAGCGTAATTCAAAACACCACAGCAGTCCATGTTAATATTAACGTATCGCTTAGTACATGCTAATTATACGCGTCCGACGAACCCGACATATCGCTGTGCGACCAACCAAACATATCGGGTACGACAGCTGACCGCACTTCCCCAATATACTAAACAAGCTAGCTGCACAGAACGATAGTGCCATAGACTGTTGGCTATAAGGGCCGGCGTACACCTGGCGAAGCGCAGAACATTTTTCACTGCTAAACCATTATTGACTTTGCGTACGTTGAAATAACATCGAAAATCAATTAACATAACTACTAGTCTTAGATTAAAAGTTAAATTCATGGATAGGCCTTAGGCACGGTTTATACAGAAGAGACGTGTAGCGGTGGCGGATAGTCAAAGTAACACAATTATAAACCTTATAGTACGTAGCATAGCGTCGTTTGGAGAATTACGCCCGCGCATCCAGGCGACGTCACCTAGAGGCGCGGGCATGATTCTCCTTTACGACAAAAACTACGCTTTGCTACGTACTATAAGGTTTATATTGTGTTACTTAGATTATCTGCCACCGCCACTCGTCTCTCCTGCATAAACCGTGGCTTACGCGAACATTTCAAACCAGGAAAATTATGCAAAACAAATTAATGGAATTAATTTTACTTTCATCTAAACTACTAGTTCTCGACAGCATCGAAGCGATCTAACGCGAAAGTTGTGTTAAATTGACTGTCGATGTAATTTCATCGTAAGCAAAGTCGTAAAGGTTTGGCAGAGAAAAATGCTCAGCGCTGCGCTTTGCCAGGTGTGAGCCAGCACTAAGGATTTATTTTGAATAATTTGTATTAAAAATTTTATTTTATATTTATTAATGAATCTCTCAGTAGCTTTCCTTTAATCCTTTTTTACCCCTGAGAGATTAACTTTTCCTCTTTGAAGAGCAGTAACGTAGCGTGGGTTTCTGTCGCCCGGGGCACAGACCGATTTCGCCGCCCCCTATCTTTATAAGAATAGCTACAAAGAAAATAACGGAGCGAGCTCGAAACTTTTAGCATAATTATACAGGCTGTGATCAGACATCTTTTGGTTTATCCATGCAAAAATAGAAACTTAGAGCCAGCGAAGAGAGCTGGACTTTTCTCTTTACTATGAATCGGTTGGAGCCAGAGGTTTTTACTTACAAAACACGTGCAAACGCACGTCTTCGAGCGTGTTTGGCTGTGGTCAGAACTTTGTAGGATTATTTGTAGGTACAGTAATTTAAACAGTACTAACTTGCGACGCGAGCTCAACTTTTCTTTGCTCTACGAATTGGTTATAGACAGAGCTCAATCACTGTTTTTCCCGAATTTGCCGCCCTAAGTAAAGTGCCACCCGAGGCATTTGGCAACATTCTTCATTAGTAGAATCTATTTTAACCGAAAAGTTGGAATCGAAGAAATCCCGTCAAAAAGAGATAATTGCAAAAGGTACATTCATATCATATAGTAGGTATATACAGGGTCTTTCTTAATATGCTGACACTTTTTAAAGGGATGATCAGACCATCTAACTGAAATACTTTCTCTATGGGACCAAAATCGAAATCGCGAAAAAAAAAATCTTGTGTTCCATACAAAACTGCATACCTACTCGAGCCAAATGTATGGGACAGCTGATATTTTATTCGCGATTTAGATGTTGGTCCCATAGAGAAAGTTGTTCAGTTTGATTTGATGGTCTGATCATCCCTGGACCCTGTATAGGAGTTTTAACATAAATGCGTTACTGAAAGCAATTATAACTCTCGGAACATTGATAAAAGTAACGCATATTTAAGTTTGCCCTGTGTAGACTATAAACATTGAATGTGGATTGATCATATGCATGCATGCATGCTAGCAAAGATGGATGAAGCGAGATGCAATACAAGTGCATCATATTATTCGTTTGAGGGAACTTTTCAATCTGCCGTCTTAAATCTACGGTTTTTACTAGATAAAGAGACAGAAAGGACAAGGCTTTATCCATAAAGATAGCAAGACAATCCGAACAAAGGGTACAAAACTATTAGTTACATCAACAAAAGCTTATAAACTGATCTGCGAAAACCGATAGCCGAATTGTCCCGAAATTCCGCCCCATTGTCTCTCGTCTCCAACATTTGTCACCCGGCAACTTATTGATTCTTCGCCCAAAGAAAAACACTGCCTAAATCACCGCCTCCTATTAACATAAAAAGGGGGAGTCCGAAAACGATCTCTTTCCGAACCTTAATAACTACAACGTTCCCGAAATTGAACCTTCTCGACCGTAAATGAGAACTGATGATTTTCACGGCTAGAGCATTCTCATTTCGCATTTTCTGCGGCAACAATAAAATTATGCGGGTAGAACAGAAAAACGGAGTAGGTATACCTCCCATTGTCGAGTCCATGATTTCGAAATATTTCCCGAAGGAATGAATGTTTTAAGAACGGTTTCGTGATTATTGTATTTTTTTGCTCTCGGTCTAATTGGAGTTTTGAATTCTAAACAGCCGCCGCCGGCAGAAGGAAATGAGGGCGAATTGGGAGACGTCTCACGCATTTTAATTTCGAGATGGGGTCATTGAAAAATACAATTATAAATGTGCTCATTAAATGTTGATGAGGATCTTAACTTCGTCGGTTTGGTGCCCAAATTAATATTTTAAACGTTTTCTTTTTGAAAGATTTTAGTCGATGACAATAAATTAAGCTCAGTTCAAGAGCTATTTAAAGAAGAGCGGTAATATTTGAAGACTGAAAAACGCTTGCTTCAAAGAGAGATAAAACAGTTAAAGATATTATTATATTTTATTCTAATTGTGATTTATAGTTAAAAGAAATTAAAGTTCTAAAATTAGCAAATAAAAGAAGAAAATAAAAGAATTTAAAAGGTGATGGCAACATAAAGCAAAAAAAAGAACTCTTTTTAAGATTTGAATTTCGAACGCGTCATCATAAGCGCGCGCGTGGTAGCAGCTTCGCTCACATCGGCACGCTCCTGCGCCGCACAAGGCTCCAAGCTGGGCGAGCACGCGGCCATGTTGGCCGTCGCGATATGCTGCATCCTCGTGTTACTTCTCGTCTTTATCATCCTCATCATCGTGGTTGGACAGAACATGGAGGCGAAGGGCGGCTCCTAGCGGAGGCGAGGTAATTGTTGTAGCCTTAGATAAAGTTTATGTTTACAGGGTGAAATTGATATAATTAGCATCCTTTAGAGTCTACCCATCAAACTGATCAACTTTTACTATGGGAACAAACCCATCGGAGCAAATTAAAAATCTGCTGTTGCCTTGCTGTTGCATACATTTGAATCTAGTAAGCATTGCAGTTTAGTATGGAACGGTTCGCTCCCATAGTAAAATTTGTTCAGTTTGATGGATAGACTCTTAGTTTAAAAGGATGCTAATGATATCAATTTTACACTTTAGATTGACTGATTAGCCTCACGCTTCTGCCGTATAAATCAAAAGTGGTCATCTTTCTTAGGTTGGCGTGCGTGAGGCGTCATACAATTTATCTCTGTGTGCGTTTATAGCGATACGGTTTTACGTTTCACCGAACGTTCGGTGCTATTATTTTCGGCGCGTTCGTAGCTCCGACTGTCTATCTAGACATATTATTATAACTTATCAAAGCTTGTAGCATAGATTATTGTTTACTCTTGTTTGTTGAAAGCTTTCTTTACAGTGTATGGTTGATATATTTTTCGCCTTGAATAGTTGCTACCCAAAATACCCAGAGTGGACTAAGCTGACGCCGTACCGGCTCGCGGTTGTATACAGGATGTAAAATTAAATAAGTGACATACTTTACTGGAGCATCAGACCATCAAAGTGAACAACTTTTACTATGGGACCAAAATAAAGCCTAAATGTTACTCCAAAGTAAGACCTATGCTTTTGTGAAAACCGCATCTACACCGGTTCAGTAGTGTGCGTACGAACAAATAGACAAACGGTATCAGGTCTCAATCCATTCTATTACGTACCCTCAACACATAAATACATAAACACTCGCCTTTTTCCAGAGGGGTAGGCAGAAACTATAGATTTCCACTTTGGGCGGTTCTGACACATCTCTATTACTTCCTCTAAGTCCATACATCTTATCAACCTGGTATTTTTAATGACGTCCTTGACCTGGGCTAGATACCTCCTCCTAGATCAGCCTCTACCAATGTTTCCCCAACGTACCATTATTTCGTACCCTCAACGGCCCCAATCATTTTTTTTTTCAAATGTCTTCAATGAACATCCACGCTAAGTTTTAGTATTATGGATAGATGTATAGATATAGTAACTTTCAAAGACTGTATTGTCAGATTATGCTGCCTTACTCGAATTTGGGGCGGACAATTGATCTCTAATGCTGATTGAATAGGAAAGGGCCGAGTAAAGTGGAAACGAATTGAGCCGGAATGCCGCATTATATTGCATCGAGGGAAGAGAACGTGATTGTGGAGGAAACAGGAAACGCGGGTAAACAGAACACGACGCCAATTTACTCGGATGAGAGTTCATTTTCTGATGGAAAAGGTTTAATGAAGCAATGTGAGATAAGATAAATTGAATACACGGGGAAGTCAGGAGGATTTGTTGCAAGCCGTAGCTTGTTTGTTGCCATTTGATCTGTTGTGCTTGACCATTTTGTATACCACTGATTTTCGTACTTCGGTTCCCAATAACTACAGAGCTAAGTTTGAAGAGAATAAGGTGTTAAAATAAATAGATATCTTAAATGCGTTACATACCTAAAGTGGTGCTTCAGATCATCAAACTGAACAACTTTTACTAAGGGACCAATTTTGAAATCGCGGCAAAAACATATTTTTCGTAGAAAACATCAACGGCTGCTCTACAATGAAATGTATGTAATAAGATGTCGTCTATTCATCTATTATTGTCGATCGTCTGTAATAGTCTTTAGAAGATAAATTCGACCTCTGCTCTTTCAAGCAAGATATCCAGTCTCCCTATCTCTCCCAAGGGAAACAGTGCATGCAAATGTATATTCCCTCCAAATGCTAAACGTTGAGGGAATAACTATTTTCGTTTTCAATAAAGCCTTTGACAGCATGATTCACAAGGGATAGTGTGAAAATGGTAGGTTACATTGGAATCCCTCAAGGGAGTGTCTTTGGTTCTTGTTTCTTCATTTTGTTTTGAGACAGTTACTTTAAGATTTCGAGAGTATAAAGTTATTTTGAACATAGTGGAGACGATGTTTTACGAAACAGATCTCTTTTGAATTTATTACTCCTCTAACTTTTGCTCCGTGGCGTGGCTTTGTTCACCTTTTTATTGAAAACGGTTTGGTAGTTTAGATGTGAAGACACGTAATAAACTAACAGACATATTCAGATTTAATTTCTTGGTTGATGTATATTGTATTGTTTTTGTTTTGGTACTGACTATTTTAGTAGAGTACAATGCACGTTATTTTGTCGATCACTCTTCGATAAAATATGCATACGAATAAAACGTGCTGCTTTTACTAGGTAATGGACTATAATGTTATAAAATCATCATGAAACCTTTCAACCGTCGCTTCCTCTCAATTGTGTGATATTTGGGCACGTGTTAACCTGAACATAATAGCTTGCTTATGAATACGTTATCAGTGATAAATAGTATGTGAAAATGACACGAAGGTTTACTGGGATATCTTATTTTGATAAATCGAATAACCTGTCATGTGATGGAAGTATCTCGAAGATAATTTCAATTGCGTATTGTGACTACTGTTAACAGCATAACATAAATAAAGTTTGAATGTTAATTGGGAAATTTTTACAGTAGTATCTAGGTATCGTTGACTTCAACAAGCGCTGAAAATATCAAAGTCTGGCAGTATCTACCCCCTCCCTACTCCTGAAGAAGCCAATTTGAAGGTTGGTTCAATAATTGGTCTCAGTTTTCCTGGTAGCCACGTACAACGACCACGCACTATTAATATACCAATCTTCATAAAGAATTTAACTATTAATTATAGGAATACTGTGTTTGTTTCGGAAGTCCATCGATCCCTCTGGTCAATACAAATACGTCACCTGCTTGAATAAATCATGAATTAGGAATAGGTATGAAAGTTACTGCAATGGAATTCCCAAGAAGAAAAATGTTTAAACGTCAATTCGATTAGTTATTTGAGTATAGCATATGCTCACGACTATATTTCCCGAGAAGGTAGTCAGACCACCACGTTTCACCAGTAGTACTGAAACTTTGTCCAGTGTGACGAGGGGTGAGCCCGTCGCCACTTATAATGGACAGTGGGTACAATACATGCCTCGAAATTGAAGCATACAGGTTTCCTCACGATGTTTTTCTCCACCGAAAAGCCAGTCGCACATAAATTCCGAAAAACTTATTGGTACGCGTCGGCCTGGACGGGGATCGAACCATCGCCTCCTGCATGGCAGGCAAGGTTACTCGCCACTGGACCACCACGAATTTTTTATATGTGTACAATTTTCGGATAAAAACATTTACTTACGTTTTCTATAAAAACCTTTGTCGAACTAAATAATATGTACAGGATAAAATCGTTGATCCTACGTTTTTTTCCCATAGCAATTTCTGCCGTTTTTAAATGGTCATAAATATTATGTTTTGTTTTGTGATGTGTGAATTGAAGGCAGTTGCTTTCGAGTATCAATTTTAAAAAAAATCCATGTTAGGTACCTAGCATTTTTTAAGAAGAATGTCATACTTAAGGGTACATTTACGTTCGTGACGTCATCATTTGATGTAAAATGGAAAAAATCTGAAATAAGTAGAGTTTTGTAGTTGTCAGAGGTTGTCAATAGATTGAATTTTGTATGGTAATCAGACTGTTTGATTTTACTAAAATGTTTTCAAGAATATTGTGCGAGTCCGACTAATATTTCAAAATAGCGATTCATTGTTTTTTTACATTAATATAAACTTTATTTTACTTAAGCTGTATTTTCGACCGTCTAACGTAACCCTTCTTAAAATTTTCCTAAGGTAACCCCATTTTTAGAAATTTTTCGATACACAATGTATGGATTTTATGCGATTGCTAAAATAAATTAAATGAAACATTCAAAAAAACGATTCTTTTAATATTTAAGTAAAGGCAGGTCTTTTATAATAAATATAATACACTGGATATGAAATAGCTTATCACTGAAAACAATGTTCCTGAAAGTTGAGGTTTTAGAAAATATACCCTTAAAGGAATATAAAATATGCTTATAGAAGTACTACTTAATGCAGTATTTCAATCATTTCTATTACTTACAGTCTGGGATCAAAGGCAGAGGCTATATGGCTGCAGATTTCATTAGCATTTCATTTCATTAGTACTTGCACTACTTCTATTTGGCTCTAGAGATGACTGTAGCTGAAGCTTTGATGCGAAGCCTTCGGTGTGAGGTTTCCTTTATTCTTTCAAGGCATGAAAGAAAGACGGTCTCATTTTATTTGGAAAGTTCTTAATGGGTTAGTGAATCCCGAGGTACTAGCTTATTTTCTAGTTTCCTACTCCACCTATCTTTTTTATCTCTATTAACCCTTCGTCTTTGGATGTCACGGATCCGTGTCTAAGACAATAACAAATCTTTTGTGTCTGGAATCTCCACAGACGAGAGGTTAAGGGAATATAATTCGGAGCGCGCTTCATACAAACAGATATTCGTTAAAATACCTACCTATATACAGTTTTAGTGCTATGATTAATTTAAGATTTGTATGGAAATCTGAGAGGCACTGTAACTTAAAAACTATACATTTTAACGAAAATCTGACTTGATACAAACATAGACATTAATTTCTAGATTGTTTCTGAAAAATTTAATTGATTTTAATTGGTTAGTATTGAAAATATCATCAGACTTCGTTTGTATGCAGCGCGCATTTACACATTCGGAATAAACATCTCTTAACACTGTATCTTAACATCGTGAGGAAACTTGCATGCTCCGATTTCGAGGCATGTACCCACTGTCCATTTAAAGTGGCGACGGGCTCACCCCCCGTCATACTGGACAGAGTATCGGTAAAACTGGTGAAACGTGGATGTTCTGAGGTATCAGAATATCTCTGACTCCTCGTGGAATATAGTCGTGAGCATAAGCTTATGTTATACTGTATCTCCTACAAACGAGGATCATCCCATAGTGAAAGTTGTTCAGTTTGATGGTCTAAACAACCACCTTAAAAATTTTTAATTTTTATTTTTATTTTGTAACACCTTGTCTAGGGCTGATGATACCGATACAATACGCTTGAACACACTAGCTATATAACGTGTTAATGAATAAGCGCAAAACCTCATACACCCCAACTGATTTATAACAAAATAATTAGATTGAAACAATAATTTCATTATTTTGATGGTTAAAATTTAAAGTTATTCGCAATTTAAGTTTTCAGGCAAAAATGATTTATTATTATTTCAGCAATGAATGAAAGCGCTAACGTGCTTATGGATACATTTTAAGAATCTTGTTTTGGTAGTAATTAGGGTGAGTGTGGCCGTGCGGTGGGTTGAGATCTAGTTCAGTAAATTTAAAATTTTACAAACAAATTATTTATTATTATGAAAAAAATTACCTATGTCGAAACCATGATAATTTGATTCTTTTCTCGATTCCAAACAAACTACTTTCTAGTTTTGCGTTAATTCATTAACACGTTGTATAAGACTAAATTGTAAGTAGTTTGATGTCAAAACTCAAAGTTGTAGGTACATCAAGTCATTCCGGTTGTCTGAGTCAGAATGTAGATTGTTATTACGAGCAGGTTCAAGAGTTTCCTCGATGTTTACCTTGTCGTTGTTGGATAGAGCAACACAAACTTTATGAACATTGAACACGGAACGTTATTACACGGCCTGGTATTGTTGAACCTTAGACCATTTAAATAGGGACCTGCCTTACGTACAAGATCAAATGATCATGTATATGTGCATGAAATTTTATAACATATCACTAAACGTGACAACCTATAATTGAGGAACAACTAGTCTTGTTTGGGGTTCACAAGCGACTATTTGAGATTCAAAATTAGACTCTAAATATAATGAAAAATCGGAATAAAATCCAAAGTTGCATATTACATACCTCGCCCCCCGCAAAAAGTGACAGAAAAGTTTGTTAATAGAATTACACGCGTAACTCGTCCATATTTAAATGGCCCTACCTGCGAAGCGACGTTGGTTCGATTCCCGTGGAGAGGAGATAAAAAAATGTATATGCTAGCGGCGCCCGCGACTGCGACCACTGACTTTAAATACTCATAACTTTTGATTGAATGAACCAATTGCAATGAAATATAGCCTAAATGTTAATCCAAACTAAGCCCTTAGTAAAACTCCATTTGAATTGGTTCAGTAGTTTTAAGTGATGCGTGCACAAACAGACAACAAAAAGTCTAAAAATGATCTCAATGCATTCCATTACGAATCCTAAACGCATAAATATATCTTCAATGTACATCCATGCCAAGTTTACAATTTTATTGCACATATGTATAAACAATAGATGACGAAATTAGGTAGGTATAACACTTTCTTTATCTCTCTCTCTGAATCTATCATATTCGATACTAATATTGTTGACTTTGTACAGAGTTCTTCCCTTGGGGTGTACTCAGACTGGTGTCGTATTCTATGTACGACGGAGGTGACTAATCTCACCAGGTATCATCATCATCTCCAATGCCCATACTGTACCGCTCCCGTTGAAAGTCACTGCATCCGACCCTACCTCTGATCGTATCAGCTCCCCGTTCCATCATATCCCCCTAGATCTGATATATAGATTCCCCAGTAAATATGATAGTTTGTGGATCCCCCTAGATATGTATAACTACCTAATTATATCAATATCAAATTGACAGAGTTTTTTATCAGTTCTTAGCGATTCTGCTACTCAGTTAGTTATTTAAATTCAGACAATGGATACCTAATGAATCCTATGAAGATCACAGAAACAAAACTATCAAAAAGAAGCTTTCAAATCTAATGACTCGGTTCATTTTTGTTTACACGCGCGTTGTTGTGACGGTTAGTAGGTAATTCGCGAATCGTACGATAGGACGGGTCTGAATAACTTTGCACCTTATTGCCGTGCACAGAGAGTCGCTATTTATTTAAATCTGTTTTCGAAGTGACTCTTCTGTACGGGTAGTACTAGTATTTATTCTGTATCAATAGCCCTACAGGAGAATAAGGACGAGAGAGTGCATCTGTTTCTATGTATGGAGTACACACGTCCATTCTACGTACCTGACTGTTTTCCTAAATAAACAGTCGCTGTAGTCAACATCAAATAGGTATTCTAAAACTACGCTTTGACTTCGAGAATCCTATGCTTCACAAATAAATGTTTCCACTAAAACCCGACCTTTTAAACCTCGCTTTTAAATTCCCAAACAAAAAGTACGCGTATTAAAAAAATTCCTTTAAAAATGTGAAATATTCATAAGAAGGATAAGCGGCTTTGCCCACAAAGGGAGAGCAGTAATATAGCCATACATCAAACGGTGCCTCAATAAGAGAGATTCAGGCTTTCAACATATGACGGCCTTTACGGGCTTCGGTATTATGTATGACACCGATTGTCGATGTAGTGTAAGAAACGGTAGTAAGATTTATTTTTGCATATGTGCAGGGTGTAAACGTGGTATTTGGGACCATCAAACTAAACAATGTTCACTATGGAGCCAAAATCTAAATCGTGAATACTGCAATAGCTACTTCACCCAAATTTATGGAACAGCCGATTTTTTTATGTTTTCTATTTTGGCTCTCTAGTAAGTAAAAGTTGTTCAGTTTGATGGTCTGAAGCCCTTTAATATGTAACTTATTTATATTTATACCCCTGTATAATATCTTGGACATTCGGATTGTCTAGCTAGAAAATATCTTGCTTCAATTACTTACTTTTGAACTACAACATTGTAAGTAAAAATCTTACTGTTGGATCATGTACTAATAATAGAGGAGATATTATTTTCTGTCTTGATATTAAGAACATTGCTTTTTGTAGTTGTTTGATTTGTTAATGTGTTTGTTACATAGTCAGCCAGTCAATGTACCTATCTAAATATTTATCGAAAGGATTATAATACACTAGCTTTTTCCCGCGACTTCGTCTGCATTGACTTTAAAAAGTATCCTATGTGTCCAGAACATATTCTATCCGTGTGACAAATTAAAACTAAATCCGTTCAGCCTTTTATGCGCGAATAAGTCACAAACATCCAAACATTAGTCACAAACTTTCACATTTCAATTAGTAGGATTAGAATCTTATAGGTAAGCGCATATTATGGCAGCGCAAAAATCTGCCCAAACCGTTTTATACAATTTATATGAACTATTATACGACGTCGGGGCGGAGCGGGTCGCATTTTTGCATTTCCGTCTGTGCGATGCCGCCCGCTCCTAATATGCGCTTACCTTAATAATAAAATAGAAACAACACTTAAAAGCCGTGGTGGTCCAGTGGCGAGTAACCTTGCCTGCCGTGCAAGAGGCCATGGTTCGATCCCCGTCCAGACCGACTCGTACCAATGAGTGAATGAAAACATCGTGACGAAACCTGCATGCTTCAATTTCGAGGCATGTATTGTACCCACTGCCCATTATGTTGCGACGGGCTTACCCCCCATCACACTGGACAGAGTTTCGGTACTACTGGTGAAATGTGGATGTTCTGAGGTTTCAGAATATCTTTGACTACCCCCTCGGGGAATATAGTCGTGAGCATATGCTTATGCTATGCACTTAGAAAAATGTGTGTTTACAAATAAAATAAACATGACGAATACAATTGATATCATTAGCATCCTTTTAAACTAAGAGTCTACCCATCAAACTGAACAACTTTTACTATGGGAATAAACCTATCGGAGCAAAAAAAATCTGCTGTTCTATAGAACACTGCAATGCCTCCTCGACTCAATTGTATGCAACCGCAGATTTTTTTATGCTTCGATTTGTTTGCTCCCATAGCAAAAGTTGTTCAGTTTGATGGGTTAGAGTCTTAGTTTAAAAAGATGGTAATGATATCAATTTCACCCTGTAATTAAATTGTTCTCTAAAACATATTGTTGAATATTCTAAAACAAATTTAGGGAAAACTTTCAAATCCGATACAACTTCCATCTTGAATTTCGATATTTTCGGCCCCCAGGCTCTACGGCGTAGCTCATAGCAAATTCTACACTATAAACGTAGCAATGCTTTACTGCATACAAAAATATTCTGTTTGCGTAACCATTCCATTCCCAAAGAAAACACGGTTCCTACTAGGTACATTGGTAAATACGCGGTCAGAAATCTACGAGGAAATGTGTTGAAATTTTCGATCAAATATTACCTTAAAACTGGGGTTTTATGTAGCATGAATTGTGATTTTTAGGGTTCCATAGTCAACAAGGAACCCTTATAGATTCGCCATGTCCGTCTGTTCGTCTGTCCGCGGCTTAGCTCAGAGACGCTTAGTACTAGAAAGCTATAATTTGGCATGAGTATACATATTTATCACGCCAACAAAGTGGTATAATAAAATCTTGAAAAAATTTTTTTAGGTTATCCCGTGGTGTGGGGTATCGTTGGATATGAGTTTTAAAAATATTGTGGGTGTAGGAAACCATTTTTCGATTTAGGGATCCGTTAGCGAAATATTAAGCTTTAAACTGAAAACTGTTGTGATGTGTCCAAAAGCCAACTAAACGGTTGTTTCTGAATACGTGAAAAAAATCACGGCAGTATAACGGAGTTAAATGGAAAACTATCACCGCTAAGTAGGCTTTACAAGTCAACGAGTAATAGTCGACCAACATGTAAAATGAACTTTATTAGACTTTATTAGCCGTTAAACCGTAGTATAAAACAAAAAGCCCCCTTCTAAGTCCGTATATTGTGACGGGCAACTACGAAACCCTAAACTGCGCGTGGCCCGACACGCACTTGACCGGTTTTTTATACTTATTTTGGGCTTAGTAACTTATAATTAAACATAGGTTTATGACACCGTTAACTTGGGGAAGAATTTTAATCGTAATCTTAAAGTATTATAAGGTCAGTACCCTTAGCACAAATATTTTGAATAGTTTGACCATTTTAACGGTAGTTTTGAAATGCTACGCTATTATAATAATTGAGAATTCGTATACAGGGTGGCCCGTTTATAATGGTCCTACAATTTTGTTCGGTAGTTGTCAATGGTTAACTAATTTGTAAAATGTGTAATGTGTGTGTGGTGTTACGCGAAAATCAATAGTTTAGAACTTATGATTTTTTGAACTTATTTAAAATCCTCAAAAAACCACGACAGTTTTACATAAAAAGTTGGTATGGAAGGTAGTGTAGTCATTTTGTAATAGATTTTTTTGTGTACTATTTGACAGTGATGTAATTTTTAACAACATTATTTTAATCCTCCTTACATAAAAAGTTGGTATGGAAGGTAGTGTAGCCATTTTGTAATAGATTTTTGTGTGTACTATTTTACAGTGATGTAATTTTTAACAACATTATTTTAATCCTCCTTACAAGAAATTTCCTTTTTTAAAAGGAAATTTCTTACCTTATACCTACCGGACAAAAAAATGTTTTACTATAAACGAGCCACCCCGTGTATAGCTTTTGCCGGCTACTTCGTGGATTTCCGTTCCGACCTTCAACACCCAGTTTTACGAATTATTCAAAAAAATTTGGTTTCGTCCACATAAGTTTCCGCAAGTACCTATCAATGTAGGAAAAGGAAAACATACAAATATTTAGGAAAATAAATGTGGCTCCCACAAAAGAAAGTTTGATTAACAAACGCTAGAACACAAAATAAACTTAACTTGAAAGTTAGTACCTACAAAAATAAGTCAAAGAAAATAAGGAAAAAAACAAATAAAGAAACACCAATAAAAGATTTGTGATAAATAAAAAAGTTGGGTGAAGTAAACTGAATCCTAGTGAGGAAGAGAGAATTCATGTAACGGGAAATCTATACCTACAGATTTATTTATTCGTAAATCTACCAGAGATGTTTGGACCTTCTATGTACGTTTTATGTTGTCTTTTGTTACTGTGCTATGTAATAAAAAATATTATACTTATTACTGATCATATGATGATGGATTTCTAGTAGATTTAGACTGCGGCGACCATTGACTTACCAATACTGGACGGAGGGTCCGCGCTCAAAAGTGTGTAAAGAGAACGAAAACGTAAAAAAGAGAACGAATTACGCAACAGTCTTCGTTTGATCGGCCGACTACGCGCACGCGTGGGCGCGCGGCGCGCGCTTTGCCCCGATGAGGTAGTGGGACGGAAAAGAATTTCAGCATTTTCAATGTTTGTAGTTAGTTAATATTACTAAACGTACTTAGGTTTGTGTATTTTAGTCTCGGACACTTTATTCGAGTATTTTGTACTTGACCCGGCGTCCATAGTATTCTACGTCAATGACGGCGACTGTTAATCTTATATAAAAAGCAAAATTAATAATTTTTTAAAAACCCACGACGGATGTAAAGGTTGTAATCGAAAAAGAATTGAACACATTTTTTGAAAAACCCTCGACTAAAAGATGCCATTTCATGCCCTGTAATGAACTAAATACAATTTTTCAGTTTTATGAGTTTTTGTCTAATTGAAATTGGGAACAGAGAAAAGAGGCAATGGCAGCCCTCGAGCAAATCTCTATGCTGGTATGTCGTCCGATTTTCGTTAAAATATACAGATTCAATGCAAGGATTAATTTATTAGATAATATTGATTGGTAATATTGATTAGTTTCTAGATTGTTTCTGAAAAATTTCATTGACTTTAATTGGTTAATATTGAAAATATAACCAGACTTCGTTTGTATGGAGCGCGGCAACGGTAATATACCCTTAAGGGGGTGCTCAGACCATCAAACTGCACAACTATCAGTATAAAGCCAACTTCGAAATCTCGAAAAAAAAACAGTTGTTCCATACATTTGAGTCGAGTTGGTTCCAATCCAGTTTTGCAACATCTGATTTTTTTCACGATTTCGAAGTTAGCTCCATAGTGAAAGTTGAACAACCCATACCCTCTATAAAGGTACCTACATCGAAAGGTTGGGCAATGTTACGAACACAGTGACAAGTTAGACTATTTGTTAACTTCCCGCTCGGAAACTTGGCAAACTCACGGAAACTGCCAAGTTGCGGCGACATCTGGATCGACGGCATTGATAATTTCCGAATCTCCCCCGTTTTTAATCTCAAACTTTTTCCGTCATCAAATCAACGTCGATTTTCATTTGAAAGTTTGGTTGATTTGAGAGAATCAACGTCTTCTTATACGTTTTTTAGTATAATTCGTTTAAAAACGTAATTTTGACGGGTACCTTCTGTTTGGCGATACCGTAGTACATTCAGAACACTTTCGAAAAAAAAAAGATAATTTTTTGGATTTCCATACAATACTGCGGTACAGTACGAAGTTTTCTATGGGAATCCAAAAATTTCTCGATTTTCGATCCATGTTCCTTAGCGAATGTTTGTTTTGTTTCATTATCGCCAAAATGAGTAGTAGGTACCACAGAGTACTATAATCTTAGACGAACGATACGGACCCGCCTCGCCATAGTATTTCCCCTCTGCCTACGTGCAAGATCAAAAGATCTTACGCATTTACATACAATTTTTAAACTTTATCACTAAACGCGACAGCCTATAATTGCGGAACAATAATTTCGAACTTATGTCGTTTGGGGTTCACACGACACTGTTTTTCGTGATTTTTAATATTCAAAATTAGAATCTAAACTAATGGAATAAAATTCAAAGTTGCGTATCTCGTGCTACCTCGCCCCCCGCAAAAAGTGGCAGAAAAGTTTGTTAGTAGAATTACACTCGTAACTTGTCCTAATATAAATAGTCTAAGACTATAATAAATTACTACACGCACTACGGTGTAGTCGGTTAGCAAAACTATAGTTATACATGGTGTTAAAAATTATAATATTAATAAATTATGATAGTTACTTTATTTATCATAATGTATTTTTATCGTTTATTATATTTTAAATGAATTCAAAATCTGAAAAAACGAAAACGATATTCTAATAGTATTTATTGAGTACAATTAAAAATTGTACATCACAGAAAATTATAAAAGCGCGACGGGCGTGACGAACAAAGAAATTGTTTTTTCCTTTTTGTCCTTTGCAGATGCAAAAGAAATAACTGTCTTTTTCTTCACACCCATTTGCATCGTTAGTGTAACTATAAAAAAAACGTATACGATAAAGAAAAAGTAACAAGAATGAGATGGCGATGATCCTTCTGTTATCCTTTCATAAATCTGTGTATCCACTTCGGATACATTATGTAAAGCTACACATAGTTAGGACGGCGAGAGACCGACCCGAGCAAGGGCATGTGATCACTGTCACCGTAGTATGGCAGCCTGTCTCGTTTTCGCGACTATTATTTTTTTAATGCTTGTTCTATAGCTATTCTCTTTCTACGGCTTTGTATCAAAAATTGTACCAGATACCCACAAGTGACGTCATCAACATTTCATTACTTTTTTATACTTCATCCTATTATTAAAAATAATATTCAAGCTAAAAAAAAGCCGTGGTGGTCCAGTGGCGAGTAACCTTGCCTGCCATGCTGGAGGCGATAGTTCGATCCCCGTCCAGGCCGACTCATACCAATGAGTTTTTCGGAATTTATGTACGATTTGTAACACCACTGGCTTTTCGGTGAAGGAAAACATCGTGAGGAAACCTGCATGCTTCAATTTCGAAGCATGTATTGTACCCACTGTCCATAATAAGTGGCGACGGGCTCACCCCCCGTCACACTGGACAGAGTTTCGGTACTACTGGTGAAACGTGGATGTGAATTCGGGGAATATAGTCGTGAGCATATGCATTCAAGCTAAATAATTACAGAACATTAGAGTTTAGCGTTATTTTAAAAAAAAAATCTACTTAGAAGATAAAACTAAAATATATTTTATGCAGTCCGATCCCCTACCTTGACTATAAATCTATAAGTCCTCGAAGTCAAGCGAGCTCGTAGGCGTTCTGAACCCATCAAAAGAAAAATACTCCTTAAAAGCCAACTATTACTCCGGAAATTTACCATAACACTTATTTATTCGCTCCATTCTCCAAACACTGATGGCTTCTTCTATTTTGATCACTTCAGAAAGGCAGGAAAATGTCCATGACCAAACAGTCCAGTAAATTTCCTTTAAGGGAATATAATTCGGAGCGCGCTCCAAATAAACAAAGTCTGGTGATATTTTCAATACTAACCAATTAAACTCAATGAAATTTTACAGAAACAATCTAGAAACTAATCTCTATGCTGGTATGAAGTCAGATTTTCGTTAAAATGTATTGTTTTAAAGTTACAGTGCCTCAAAGATTTCCATACAAATCTTAAATTAATCCTAGCACTAAAACTGTATATTTTAACGAAAATCGGACTCCATACAAACAGAGATTAGTTACTAGATTGTTTCTGAAAATTTTCATTGACTTTAATTCAATATTATTGTAAAAATCAGCAGACTTCGTTTGTATGCAGCGCGCATTTACGCATTCGGAATAAACTTCTCTTAACAAAATCAGCTTCACTATTTTACATCCAGATCAAGATTATAGTTATTGAACTGTAACATTCAACCTAATCTTCATTCATTTCCGGAGTCGCCAAGTCTTTGACAGAACATAACAAGGGCTCTCTACGGACAAGTGCTAAACAAAACTGGGGTGTATCAGTGTACAATGCCCCCCATCTTCGGTTCTACAGCCTCTCTCAAGTTGCTGTGACCGCAATATTTTTTCACTGACCCAGTTTCTGAGATATTCTGTCTACGATGATAAAACTGAAACGGTCATTAGATGCCGTTTAGATATGGATTTGGCTGTTGATGCAATGAAGATTGGGTTTTTAATGAATCTATACGCAGTAAGAAATCGTAGGGTTGAGATTAGCAATATTTTTCAATCTTTTCTTTCTGTATAAATCGGCCGTGTCAGTTTTAAGGATTTTGCTGATTTGAAAAAGATACAATCAAATCTATTGTCGTATTCATGATTTTGCGTAAATTTTTTGCACTTTGTATATTTTATACTATCAGGACTTTATTAGCATGTAACCGAATTTCAAATAGAAATATTAAACTTAAAAAAGGTTCTCTAAAGTCCCTTATCTTGTCAAATAAAACGTTGATATTTTTACCAAAGAACGTATTTCAAATGAAAGATCTTATAATTTATGAGTGGAAATGTTTTGTTGCAAATATTAAAATGTTGTTACCTAATCCTAAAACTATTACCAGTACGTAAGATTTCCTAAAAAGAACGACATAAATAAATAAAATAAATGATGTAACTACACTATTACGTTAGTACTACGTTATTCTGTGCTATTGAAGTCTTTGTCAAATAGAATCAAAGGAAAAGAGAAATGTAAATGAATGCATACAAAACATACACACCCTTATTTTCGTATGCTCTAAAGAAACTTGAGTTCGTACTAAACTGTTCCCGTTGCGAACGTTACTAAACGCCTTTGAAACTCTTTTCAAACGAACATGCGAGGTTTTCCTTTTGCCTCTAACGTGGAGGTTGAATTTATGCATTTGTACATAGTTAAAATAACAAATTCTTTGGTGCATTTTACGGGCTGTAGTAATAGACTACTTGCTCTCAAACGGTAAAGGAAAATATCGTGGCGAAACCTTCGTACGTTAAGAAGAAATTCTGATATAAGGTCTCCGGGAGTAATTTGTAACTACGGGGCAATTACGTCTATATTAAAAATTAACGTTCATAAGCGCATATCTATTCATCTAGAAGGAGGATTTTGGAGGAATTTGGTGTTGGTAAATAGAGAAAAACTGAATCGTATATTAGCTCACGACTATATTCTCCTAGGGGGTACTCTGAACATCCATGTTTCACTATTAGTACCGAAACTCTGTCCGTGTGAAGGTGAGTGAGCACGTCGCCACTTGAACTGAACTGAATCGTGATTCTTGTAAAAGTGCAATTGCTCCATAGTTGCAAGTGCCCCATAGTTTCAATTACTCGGGGATACCTTACGTGAAGTCCACCGAACCACGTTGTACCCGCGTGGTGGACTGACGCTCTCCTTAAAGATCTGAGCCCCTACATTGAAGACGAAAAAAGTTGATGATGATAATGATATGACTATAAAGTCTATGTTAGATCAAGGGTGGACCTATTCCAACCATGAGGTGGGTGGTCTAGTTGGTTATAAGTTTTAGTTTATTTTCGTGAATTTTCATTCATTTAGAAGTATTACAAAATTATTCTTACGAGTATATCATATACGAAGTCACATACAATATAGGGTCCTTCTTAATATGCTGGCACTTTTTTAAGGTGACGATCAGACCGCGATTTCTATGTTGGTGCCATAGAGAAAGTTGTTCAGTTTGACGGTCTGGTCATCACCTTAAAAAGTGTCAGTATATTAAGAAGGACCCTGTATCAACTCACTTTATTGGAAGTTCAGAAATCTACGCGGACGAAGTCGCGGTCATAAGTGTTGCGAGTAATAATGGCAACATTAACATAATATAAAATAAGTGTTAATTTTAAGATGCCATGTGGCAACATTTGTCTGTCATTTTCTCTTCCTTCCGGTGATCTGAACTGGAATAAAAGCCTTTGAAGATTCCTTCGGGGAGTCGCGCTGCAAGTCTGGCGGAGTACTGACGCGACTTACATTGGCAAAACTGCCACGCTAGACTTAATTGATACTACTGATCATTTTCCTTCGTATACTCTCCACATAACGAGACATTGGCTGGATTGTGATAACACATCGGATGCCACTAAACAAAAATTGAATTGAAGATTCCTTCTGTTTTTTATTTATATTACGTGCATAGCGGACTCCAGCTCCTATAAGCAAACCCACATACAGTCCATCAAACAATAAGCTAGTATAGAATAAAACAATAACCCACAGAATAGAAATCAATCAAGGAACAAATAAACCCATACGAGTATTTCCATTTTGCAGTAATGCGAAACAACCATCCACTCGGTAGGTACTCGGCGCACTCGATTGCACGAGCATTCTTCTTTCATACTCCATGCAAGTGATTGCTGTTCACTTCACTTCACTTCTGCTCACTTCAGTTCAGTACTGATCGATAGACTGGATGTGGAAAATATTTCCTCAGAGAACCTGGGAATGAAGCTTGAATTTTTGATTCAACATTATGATATTTGACTACCTACCTACCTTACAGAATGCATACTGATTATTCTCTAGATATGTCCACGATTTATTATTCTTACGCACACACCACTCAAACGTATCTAAATCTTTAAATTAATAATTTCTTAAACAAAACATCCTAGTTATATTTAAAGGGGGTTGGACCATCAAACTCCTAATCATAAAACTTTCACGATGAAGCCAAATACGAGTGGCTTATCGCGTGTGGCCATGTTTTTTTTTCTCTTATTGCTGTCTCCGTTTGCAATGGAGGGAAATCTGATATTTCTTTTTCCTACTCCTCCTTTCTTCTTCGATTAATTCATTGCGGGTTCCAAGACAGATTAGAGTTATCTCCCGGGCTCGCTGGACTTCATTGTCTAGTGTTGTGAATGGTTGCCGCTGTTGATCCTGGTTTACAGGAGCTACAGCGGTGGGAATGTGTGGTGGGAATATGACCGAAAAAAAAACATACGAGAGGCTCGAATGCCGAAATACGGAAAAATTGTCATTTCTATTATTTAAGGGTACCAATAAATATGATGCATGGTACAATATGGGCCGATTTTGGACCAAATGTGTCCTTTATATGCTATATACACGTACGATATTTATTAACACAGATTTTATTTGAAATATGGCACAATTATATTACGGAAATAGAAACCTTTCAGCAGCGTGATAAAATAATGGACAAATAAAAGCTCTACATGCATTTGGTTTAGCTTGGCTACCTAATTTAGTTATGGTGGCAAAACCAAATGTTTTATTAAATTTTCCACCGGAATCACATTATAATTTATGACAAATCTATCCACACAATAACATATTTGTTCCGTACATAAATTTAATAAAAACTTTTTTATTTCCAGGTAAGAACGAATGGGAGCCGAATCACAAGTATGGTAAACCTTAAATCTCAGTTCATCTGACCTATTTCTTCTTTTTAATGAGAGATATTCAAAAGATTTTTAAGCGAAAATTTAAGCTTGACTGGCGTTTCAATTAAATTTAGCGAAGTCACTAATGAGTATACGAGTAATTATACTTTTCTATGTTAACGAATGTGCATCGTCGGCTGCCATCTTGGTTCGACTGCTAAACAAAATGGCCGAAAAATACTGGTTACTGAATGAGAAGCAATTCAGCTTTTTGAAACTGCTAAAACAACTTTTAATTAAAACTTTTGGCTCCGAGTTGATGAATTTGCGTATATTGTTATACGGATAACTGCATTCTTTTGATGCCGCGCACGATATTTGAACAACTAAACTATGAAAATATGATTATTGCATTTTGCGTCAAGAAGTATTAATTAAAATTGCTATTAAAATGCTTCAACTTTGAGGATGATCCATAATAACGTAGTAAGCCTAGATTGTGTTCAAAGTGAAAATGGAAAGCCGTTTAAGCGTCTAGCGGTTATCATAAAGAAACTGATACGATACCGAGACCTTTACAGCCCACCTACAGCTATAGTAATAATTTTACATTGCCTTTTACACCTACGTACGCCAGATGTAATATTAATTGCTAACAGCTATTTGAATTAGCTATGTTTTAACACAGAATTCACCACATTCAGCTTAAATCTTCCCCACTGTTAGTTGCGTAGGTATACCCTTGAGTATGCTTTGAAGACTCGCCCATACGATGATGTCTTCACATACGCATTAAAATTTCCTCTTCAGGTGATGCAAAAATAATTAAGCCTAGCGATGTTTGCCTTCACAGAAGAGCTATACCATACCATACCAGCTATTATCAATCTATATACGTCCCACTGCAGGGCACAGATCTACCCTTAAGGATGGTAAGGGGGTTATCCCACCAAGCGTGCCCAAAATGGATTGGTGGTTATTACATACATTGCATCAGAATTTCTTCTTCAACGTATGCAGGTTTCCTCACGATGTTTTTCTTCACCTTTTTGAGAGCAGGCGGTAATAAGTATATAAGTTAGAAAACCTCATTGATACATGGCCGTCGTCCGTACGGATTCGATCCCGAACCTCATGATTCAGTGTCCATACCTCGCCGCAACGCGCTCTCGATGCTCTTCGACCAAACCTAAAAGTACCAGTAACGACCCTGATCCATCTATCGGATCCACCACCCTCGGTACGAAAGGCCTACCATGACTACCAGAAAAAACGGAATTAAAACTGTTCTTTTTTACGACCAATGGATTATTCATATAGATATAATGGGACTCATTTAATGTGACCTAGATTTTAAGTGCTCGATTTGAATAAACGATATTCAGTCGCTATTCCAAATTGATTGAATGAATAATAATTAAAACGTTTCATAACTTGATATATCTGCAGTGGAATTGGAAATAAAGGTGCATTGTTATCATGAGTATAGCATCGGTGATTTACAAAGTTAGGTTAGGTTAGGTTAGAGGAGAGGTATGATTTGTGGAGAGGTATGGATACTCAATCGTGAGGGCGTCCGGGTTCGACTCCGCACAGACAACATTGCCATGTACCAATGAGTTTTTCTTACTATATTACGTAATACCGAGTGCTCTCAAATAACATGGTGAAAGAAAATATCGTAAGGAAACCGGCATACACTGAAGAAGAAATTCTGATGCGTATGTGTAGTACACCAAACCGCATTGGGCACGCTAGTTGGCGGTTGGACTAACGCCCATTTCATCCTTGAGAGCAGGCCTGTGCGATAGTGGGACGTATGTAAGCTGATGATTATGCAGGTAATAAAACAAGGTTCTGGTACAGTACCCGGCAAATATCTTGAGCAATGGGGAGGTTGAGAGGAGGCTGCGTACATTGACACATTACCGACATGATCACAAGTATCATTATAGACTGCAATCAGTTTTAAACTTTAAACTGATAATTGATAAATATGAGAATAATTATATTATTCTCTATTTCTAGTATATAATATTGTGTATAGGATGATATAGTAACAAGGATTGAGAGGGGTATGCTTAGATGGTTCGGTCACGTAGAGAGAATGAATGAAAGAAGACTTACGAATGAAATATACCAAGGAAAGGTGAGCGGAAGTGTTGGGAGAGGCCGTCCGAGAAAAACATACCATGATCAAATCAATGGTCTTTTCCGAAAAGGACAAGTGCGTAGCACCCTCAATCGACGGAAGTGCATGAAAAGATGTATGAATGTGAATGAGGCTAAAGAGTTGTGTCAGAGTCGTAGCGTGTGGCGGTCCGTGGTCCCTGCCTACCCCCATGGGACAATGGCGTGAGCGTATGTATGTATTTCTAGTATTCACAAATTTCGACCTAGACCACCTTGGAACAAACCGCCTCCTGAAACTAATGTTGTTATAGTGCTTGCTATGATTTTTGTTAGTTTGCAAAGTGTCACGAAGTTGGGAGTCATAGCCACATTGCGGTAAAGTCGGTAAACAGGCGAACTTGGAGTGACAGCGGTTTGATAGTTTGACATTCTCTTACTTGTGACGGTGCGGTACGATTCTCATAAATATGGTTATATTCCTATGTAGTTTAGGTCGGTTTAGGTATACGTCAGTGGCGCTAAGCGCAAAACTGTTTAAGTAGTAGTTTGTTTAGAATCGAGAGCAGAATCGAATTATCATGGTTTCAACATAGGTATTAAATAATTTGTTTGTAAAATTTAAAAGTTACTGAACTCGATCTCAACCCACCGCACAGCCACTCATCCTACTTACTACGAAAACAAGATTCTTAAAATGTATCCACGAGCATATCCACTTTCATTAATTGCTGAAATGATAGGTAACAAATCATGTTTGCCTGAAAACTTAAAATGCGAATAACTGTAATTTTAAACTATCAAAATAATGAAATTATTGTTTTAATCGAATTATTTTGTTATAAATCAGTTGGGGTGTATGAGGTTTTGCGCTTATTTATTAACACGTTGTATATGGACACTCAAACATGAGGATCCGGGATCGAATCCGCACGGACGACATGCCAACAATTAGTTTTTCTAACTTGGGCACGAGTGGTGGACTAACGCCCAAATAGGATGTATGTGGGTGGATAGGCCTGTGCCCTGTAGCGGGACATTTATAGGATAATAATGATAATTGTTTAGGTATCATTCGAGTATGAGATAACCAGGAGCAATTGATCTTTAAAATAAGTTAATCCTCATAAACCGTCCCTCTCTTTTTTAACCCAGAGAGGGCAAAACAAAACGTCTGTTAATGTAACTGATTTCACCAGGACGTTTGTTGCATGTAAAGGTCCCAGTCTCTACCACCTGTCTCTCATTATTTATTTCGGAAGCGAGGATACGAGATTCAATTATTTGGAACTGACCTGAATTATAAATGATTCCTGCACGTTAATGCTCTTTGGAAGGGTTTATAATTATATGCGTGACTACTACTACCTACGTACCTACATACATTAAATTAGAATACATAGATAAGTATGAAAAAACATTTAATTGAACTCGGAATTTTCGAGTAAATTGTCTGGCAAATTGTTATTACCCACATTTGATTTTGACAAATTATTTCTTTTATCTAGCCTGTGCCCGATAAACGATTTATCGCGCCTTTTAACTCGTTCGTTCGCGCGCAAAAAGACGGAGAGCTAGGGTGCGATAGCTCTTTATCGCGTCATCATGCCGCGGGCGTAGGTCAGTTGTCCCACTGCTGGGCAGAGGCCGGCCGCCCCTCTATTCTCCAGTCCTCTCTATTTTACGTATAATTAAGTTCACAATAATACAGGGTCCTTCTTAATATGTTGACACTTTTTTAAGGGGATGATCAGACCATCAAACTGAACAACTTTCTCTATGGGACCAACAACGAAATCGCGAAAAAAAATTCAGCTCTTCCATACAAAACTGCAAACCTACTAGAGCCAAATGTTTTTTTTTTCGCGATTTCCATGTTGGTCCCATAGAGACAGTTGTTCAGTTTGATGGTCTGATCATCCCCTTAAAAAGTGTCAGCATATTAAGTTGGACCCTATATAAGAATAGGATTGCAAGTTGATGATTGTGGATTATAAAATATTTTGATATATTTAAACAATTAAGCTGGTCATGTGGAGGGCAAGTCCGCTTGCCAGTATGAATTAAATTATCTTTTATTGAAAATTGAATCAAAGAACAATAAATCAGAAGGTTACCTAAAAACTGTCAAACAAATTCACAAAGGCGTTCGTTACGAGATATTTTTTCCTAATCTTTCCTAACAAACTCGGAAACAGCTGAGCCCGCAGCTCTCGAGTATAAGACAAAAGAATGGTTACATTAAGCTATTCTATAATGCGTTTCATATTCTTTTGTTCGCCAGTCGCTCATAATTTTGAATCCCTTCTCATGTTATAGGGCTTTATATGTAACCAAAATGGATAGTTTTAACCTTTGTCATGCCATACGGCCATATTGAGAATGTTAGTCAAAGGTTTTTAATTATTCAAATGTATGTGCACTTTAGATACAATAAATATCACTTATACAGAATGCCATTTTAGTAAACTTCGTTAGTAAGTTATATTTATTTTTGTAGTTAACGGCTGATATTTTGTGATGGCGTATCGTGAAGTGAACGCAATCTTTATGATTAATTTTTATTGATTTCTTAACGATTGTTTAAAGGTAGGTAGGTTTCATATTAAAGTTTATGATAAATGCACACAAAATCTCATAAAGAAATACAGCATGCAATAATATTTAAGCTTAATCAACAGCAAGCAAAGCAACAGTAAAACTGTCTATCGTAAAATAATTAATTAATTCAATTGTAATTGAATATACAAAATAATGTATTATTTATCTCATAAACTTTCAATAACTTTTAAATTTAACTCTTCATAAACGTCATAGCAAAGAATGTGGCATCAGACAAAAACAAACTAGGTGACAATGTGGTGGAAAACGCACATCGAAAATGAATGTACGATCGTATCGAATATTTTGTGATGATTTCAAGCCTGATTATTAATAAAATAGGAATTTGTTGGTATACCTGCGAATGAATCGAAACACATTTTAATATCCGTATCCAAATCCGAAACCACATAACACTAACATCCCTAGTCGTAACATCGTAGGCAGTGGGACCCCAAAATTATCGCGCTTCACCGGTCCCAGACGATTAGGCTATTTAAGGGTCAGTTCGACCACTGTGCGTTGTAACCTTTTATACTATAACGTTTGCTTTATGAACGTTGATGGTTGGTCAATGGTTCGAAAAGGTTTTTGATGCAACTATGTGCGAAATAAACCGAGTGTGTGAATTTTTACTGGGAACTGAGGCCGACTTTGACTTTCCAGGCGACGTCACCAGGAGGCGCGGGCGCGATTCTCCTTTACGAAAAAACGACGCTATGCTACGTACTCTTCTCTTATCGTGTGGGCAGCAAGCCCTGGTGTCAGAGCTTTTTCAGACCGCCTCACGGCCTCTGATGTGGTTTTTATGTAACGACTACTACACTACCACCAGAGATAGTAACCGGGACCAACGGCTTAAGGCGCTTGGCCTCGTTAAAGAGGTACTTTCGAAAGCTTACCACTCGGTAACGGCTTGACCAAAGCACTTGAAAAAAATACGGATAAATCATCATCTCTTAGAAAAAATTTGGGCCGGAAATTATTTTCGTAGTACCAAAATTTCTATATTAAATACAGTTTCAAAGTCATGGTATTTCAATGCGATTTGCTAGACTTTCTTATTCAGGCTTGCTCGTCATGTTTTCTTCGTTTGAGAGCAGTCATTATTACGAGCATAAGTTAGAAAAACTCATTGGTACCTCCATTACATGTCGTCCCAGCGGATTCAAACCCGGATCCCAAGATTGTGTGTCCATATTATTATCTCTCCGCAACGCAACGCGCCACTTACGCTCCCTGTTTTCTTATATAGTGTTTTAGAGCTTGTCCAGAAAGAGCGAATTCGCCGCGAGTCGAGAGTCTGGCGTAGTGCACGCGATTTACGCGCGTATTTTGAATTCGCGCGATGCTTGTGGACGATGTATTGATGTCTAGTGCCTCGACAACGCGCGTATGAATTCGCGCGATACGATTCGCGGCGAATTCGCCCCTTCTGGACAAGGTCTTAATGAACGAAGGCAATTGGGCTGCGATGCTTTTTTTCTTCAATAATCTCTGTAATATTTTGTTTCTTAGCTATGAAAACGTTATGTTATGTTCCACCCAGTATGTTTACGTTATTATGGACACACCCTAAACGATACAAAGCCATGTGAAAAATTAAATTTTGTTGACAAGAGAAACACTTGACGACTCCCGAATATTATTTTATTACGAAGCTCGTAAATTCATCTGAATGATTCAATAAATCCTTTTAGTCAACCACACGCTACGTCAATTTTATCTTTAAACTGACTAAAAGGGTTAGCGGTTTTTGTTGCCATTAATTTTGCGAACAAACAAAATTATTCACATTTTTGGCGTGCTCCAGTGTTGGTACGACGTCCATGCGTGGCTTGGCATAGCTTGCGAGTGAATTTTATGTTAGGTATTATGAAACTCGATTTAAACACCCCTTTTACTAATATATATATATATTTTTGTACATTCATCATCATCAGCATAACCATCGTCCATTCGTCCATCGTCAACGCGCGACACAAAACTCTATCCTCGTCTTTCCTCATACAATCGCTCTCCGATACTTTTCTCAGGACCCCGGTCGTTCAATTTCAGTTCTAATTACATTGCAATCCAGTTGCTATTAAACTGTGGCTTGGCTGGCTAAACGTGACTCCTATTTTTTTTCTCAATTAATGGCTTGTTGCTTGCGTCTAGCGCGGTAATTCTGCTAATGTCAAGTAGTTTTGTGTTTTAATCTCAAGTATTATTCCATGGTCAAGAACAAATTAGAGCGTTACAAAATGGCGGGGCCACGTGCAAGCCCAAGAGAAGATGATACACGTGAGCGCCCACCGTGAGACTTGCAGTGCGACCCCTAAACTTGACTTATTTTACTATGTGATTGACAGCTGAAACGTCTGAGCGGGCTGTCAAATGATTAGTGCGATATCGAATGTGTTTAAAGTTGAGCTACGCACGTGGTTCAATCACGGTTCAGTGAAGATTTATTTACCGCAATCGGGTCCTACGTCGGAGGGCCTCTACACTTTAGAACACGGACTATCATTTGTTTTTTTATTTATTAAGGACACCTCTAATAACATTTTACGTTTCAACAACGGTAGGAATATAGACTAAGTGCTAACTTAATTATAGGCTGCCACGTCATGCATTTCCTCTGAAATTAAATGAAATGTCTTTATTTGTTGAATATAGTTGTGGGAAAGATGTTAAAACAATAATTATTTAGTTGCTTACTACAGGGTGAAATTGATATCATTAGCATCCATTTAAACTAAAGAGTCTATACATAAAACTGAACAACTTTTACTATGGGAGCAAACCGATAAAAGCCAAAAAAAACTACTATTCCACACTAAACTGCAATGCCTACTCGACTCAAATGTTAACATTAGTTTTTTTTGCGCCGATCTGTTTTCTCCCGTAGTAAAAGTTGTTCAGTTTGATGGGTAGACTCTTAGTTAAAAGGATGCTACTGATATCAATTTCACCCTCTATATCCTGCCTTCTAACGTAGGTATCTAAATTTGTAATGAATATAAAGCATTAGTAGTGATTACATACTTCAGCCTGCTAATTTTCAGAGCTATATAGTCCTCTGAAGTATCACCTCATTCCTGGTGTGATCTTTCAGAGAAATTTACCACTAGACCATCTTGTCTTACAAGTGAAGGTAATCCTACAAACCTACGTCAACGGGTAAACAACTGAGGGCAATATCTCGCCAATTACACGGCAGCGGCGCACATCTCCAATATCCGTTAGGCACAATCAAGATGGCGTCGCTTCCGGTGCGGCCATGTTGCCGTTGCAATTGTATGCCGTGTGTATTCCGAATATATGTTGAGGATTGTGTATACCTTGACTAGACACTCTTTCTTATGCTTTGGTGGTTGGGTTAGACATTTTTATTATGTGTAATGAAATTGAAAATCGTTAGCAGATTTAATATAGACAACACGCATTAATTCATGGAAGCAATAAACAATTTGTATTTGTTTGTATTTTATATTTAATTACATTAAAAATTACAAAAAATTTGCCCGAGGAACCCACAAGGGGTACAATGGTGTACCATGGGCAAATTATTTGGCCCGTGGTACCCTCCTAATCGCTTTTTTATGTCATTAAAGGTTTCACACGTGGTACCACGGGCAATAAAAATATATTAAATAAGAAGGTTTATTATACAGGGGGTTAATCGGGCAAAAAAAAATTGGTCGTGGTACCCCACGGGGGACTAGGCCAAGGGGACCACGGGCAAGTCCCGTTCCAACTTTCCCTTCAGTTTTTATCTTCAGTAATGCAACTGTACCCTAACATCTTGTATGCATACAATCACAGACCACTTTGGTCTGTGCATACAATATAAAACTTGATCAGTACTTTGTAAACTTAAGTCTCTTCTAACTGCTCTCATTCTGTATACAGAATGAGCTGGATTTATAGATCCAGTATTTCTCTATTGTCCCTTGTCTTGTTTCTTTTGAATTATTTTCGAGATTCCCTGCAAGCAAAAGTGTAACAAAATATTTGTGTTCTCAAAAACTCACACTCAACAAAATCAATCACCTTACACAAACGTATCTCTAACTCTAAACAAATGACAAAAAATGCTGGCAACAAATATACAGGGTGAACAAAAACAGTGTAACAAAGTAGTATCGACACAGTCCAGCCGTGTTTGTGCAGGTCTGTTGACTCAGCCCGGCTGCCAGATGTTTCAGAATATACGCTCAACGCTTCGTCGCTTAATATTTGACCAGCGATTTTCTCATAATATTTTTATTCCGACAACTCCCTCTAGATTTAGGTGTAAACGTAGTAAACGTAACTGTGTTCAATTGTTTTGGAGGTCAACGAGTAAATAATAATGAAAATGTAAAAAAAAATTAAGGTATGTTTTTTTTATTTTACTACTTAAATGTGAAGAATAAACAAATATCTTGGAAGTTTACACCCTGTATAATGACAGAGAGATGAATGGAAGAAAATGTCATATTGCGCCGAAGAAAAATAATGAGATAAGGGTGTGATAATTATGATGTGAAGAACTTTAATAGTAGCCCATTACCTACTTCTACATACCTACTTCATGTAGTACAGAACGTCCAGCAAAATAATGAACCTCGGCAATGTTCGTTTGCGCAAAGTCCCCGACAAAACCTGAAGTCGTTTATCGTTTATTAATCAAAGGGTGCAATGTCGGATAGCAGCGAAAAGGGCGCGAAAACAATAAGCCAATCAGGGCAAGGCATTGAAGGTAGCACATTCTGATTGGTCAATATAATTTCGCGCGCTATTAAAATGTTTCAACTGCGCAGGTACATCGGGGGTACTTATAAATCTGGTACTACTGTATTAGTACTGTACTGTATTACTACTATATTAGTTACTCTTTCTTATACTGAGCCTACGTAGTTTGTAGCTACGTCGTAGCACCGTAGCCGTAGTACTAATGACGCTACGCGGTCTGATTGGCAGGCTGATTGACCGAATTTGCAGTGTCCTCTGCAAATTGGTGTGTTGAAGGCGACTAATTGACATGGTATCGGCTTTTGGGACCTGCATCGTAAGCCAAAAGTAAACATTATTTCTCTTTTTATAAAGTGAGAGTGATTGTGTGAAGTGTAAGTGTGCCATAGACGAAGTTTGTAGCGGAGGTTTGAAGAAGCCTGCGTTGCGGATTCTAATTTTTTTAGTACATTGTGTTTATTTGAATAAATAATTTTATAAAGTTGAAATTGTGTTAACGCTATCCATTATTTCACGGGCTAGACAGAAAGAGTCACGTTTAGAATTCAAGTTGTGGGTCTGCTATTGGTTGATCGCGCGTCGGTTGCTCCTTGGCCAAAAAAGGAGTTCCAATCGTATGGAGGCTCTAGACAGTGTTTTTCTTCGAAAAAAAAAAACAGTTGAAGTCACCAAATACTTACATTGGACTGTAACATTACACTGTAAGTAACTTTGGACTATATAAACTAGACATTTTGGCCAAATCATTAACACAATGTAAGGACGTAGGTAACAATTTTAAATGCAGAATAGAATAGAGAGAGTTTCGATACTTACTAGTGAAACATGGATGTTCTTTCAGAAAATCTTTGACTACCCCTTTGGGAAATATATTCGTTAGCGCATGTATCAAACTAGCGGCAATTTGAAACATTTTTGTAGGTAGAATCTATTTTTAAGATAACTAAAAAATGGTAATATCGAATGTCTATTTCGGTCTCTTTGACGCGGTCTCAAGTCGGCACTTGAGTTGGATTGTGCCATCCGATCTAACCGCACACACCCACGTGCTGCGGTTTGAAGAACCCGTCAGCTTTAGCTGGTTTCTATACGTATATTGTTAAAGCTTGTAGTAGGAGATCCCGCCTTTGTCGAACTTCCTCAAAGAGTTTCCTAATAAAATGTATATTTTATACATTATTAATTTATTATGTATAAATAAACTAGACTACGCGTACTACTAATGTCTGCTGGTAGTATTGGCACAGAATAGGTAATAGTATATAGTTCTACATACAGAAAGATCACTCCTGCCCCTCTCAGACTTCAGATACCCCACCTCACCTAACACTTTCTCGGGACACTTTAGGGGAGCCGAGGAAGGGAATGAAGTCAGGCGCGAGCACCCGTAGTATTTGCCTGACATAAATATACTCGTATTTAATTTTACCTTTCCTTAATTACATTTTCCGATACAAAGTTTCGAAATGTAGATGACGTTAAATGCAAAGCGCGGCTTTCATCCCTACATGCAATGTCATGGAAATTTTGCAAAAAGTGCGCTTGTGCCGACGCCATTTCGACTTTAAACAACGTTCTATAGAGTGCCGGACCTGCAGTATTGGTGGCAGCTTAGAATGGACCACCCAATTCTTCCTGTGGGTGTCGTATGAGGTGACTAAGGTATTTAAGGTTTCTTATGCAGTGTTTATGTGGACGAACGGCTAGCCACCTCTCACCACTTGACACGTCATTTCATCCTAAAACGTATATTGTTAAATGTGAGCATTGCAACAACTATAGAAAGTTAGTAGTTGTACAAATGTCTCTGACCACCCCGAAAGGGATTACAGGCATGAGTGTATAACGTTCTAGAGTTGCTGCCCCAAATCCCTGCACAACTATTTTCAACATTGCAATTTTTCTATGTGCATTTATGTATTTGAGTGAATAGGAATTTCATCTAGTACCTTTATCACTTCGGCCGCCATCGTAACCGCAGTTCCGTAACCATATACGATCAAGGATTTATTTGTACTTGTACGAAACCAGTTACGCGTTGCACGCATTGGATGCGGCCCGGGAGTTTCACATCTATACAGGGTGTAAATTGAATGCGTTCCCGATTTCAATATTGGTCTTATAGTGAAAGTTGTTCAGTTTTATAATCTAAAACACCCCTTTAAGTACGTAACGCTTATAAGTTTACACCCTGTATAGTGTGTTGCCGTTATTCTTATGCTTCAGATTACCTACTCTGGCTGCACTTGCGGTAAATATTCGGTGATTGAACCATGATTGGACTACGTACGAACCATAACTTTTGACACTTTTGGTATTGCGCTAATCGCGGGACAGCTCATGACAGCCGTTAGAGCCGTTTTGACAGATCGCTCAGACGTTAAAGGCTGTCAGATACATAGAGTTTAGCTCGATGCGGAATTCAGCACAGTTGAATAATAGTTGGATTGCAATGTGATTAGAACTGAAATTGGATAAGAATAGAACTTCGATATTTGAAATAAGCGCAATCGGTCTCCAGACGTGTTAGAAAGTACGTACATTTTTAACCAACATACAAAGACGAGCATATTTATCTCGCGATCACCCAAAAAATTGATTTCTCATTCTCAATCTGCCACCAACAGCCGTCCAAAACTTAAAATATGACGTCATATCTTACACGGCGACATTATCTCTTGCGACGTTATTCTTGCAGTAAATAGAGGCTCGTCCTAGATAAAACTATTGTGTCCATTGTTACAGCTTGTAATCTCAGGCTTCTCTTCGAGAGGGAAAAACTGTCAAACAAATTCACAAAGGCGTTCGTTACGAGATATTTTTTCCTAATCTTTCCTAACAAACTCGGAAACAGCTGAGCCCGCAGCTCTCGAGTATAAGACAAAAGAATGGTTACATTAATCTATTCTATAATGCTTTTGATATTCTTTTGTTCGCCAGTCGCTCATAATTTTGAATCCCTTCTCATGTTATAGGGCTTTATATGTAACCGAAATGGATAGTTTTAACCTTTGTCATGCCATACGGCCATATTGAGAATGTTAGTCAAAGGTTTTTAATTATTCAAATGTATGTGCACTTTAGATACAATAAATATCACTTATACAGAATGCCATTTTAGTAAACTACGTTAGTAAGTTATATTTATTTTTGTAGTTAACGCCTGATATTTTGTGATGGCGTATCGTGAAGTGAACACAATCTTTATGATTAATTTTTATTGAGATTTATGATAAATGCACACAAAAACTCATAAAGAAATACAGCATGCAATAATATTTAAGCTTAATCAACAGCAAGCAAAGCAACAGTAAAACTGTCTATCGTAAAATAATTAATTAATTCAATTGTAATTGAATATACAAAATAATGTATTATTTATCTCATAAACTTTCAATAACTTTTAAATTTAACTCTTCATAAACGTCATAGCAAAGAATGTGGCATCAGACAAAAACAAACTAGGTGACAATGTGGTGGAAAACGCACATCGAAAATGAATGTACGATCGTATCGAATATTTTGTGATGATTTCAAGCCTGATTATTAATAAAATAGGAATTTGTTGGTATACCTGCGAATGAATCGAAACACATTTTAATATCCGTATCCAAATCCGAAACCACATAACACTAACATCCCTAGTCGTAACATCGTAGGCAGTGGGACCCCAAAATTATCGCGCTTCACCGGTCCCAGACGATTAGGCTATTTAAGGGTCAGTTCGACCACTGTGCGTTGTAACCTTTTATACTATAACGTTTGCTTTATGAACGTTGATGGTTGGTCAATGGTTCGAAAAGGTTTTTGATGCAACTATGTGCGAAATAAACCGAGTGTGTGAATTTTTACTGGGAACTGAGGCCGACTTTGACTTTCCAGGCGACGTCACCAGGAGGCGCGGGCGCGATTCTCCTTTACGAAAAAACGACGCTATGCTACGTACTCTTCTCTTATCGTGTGGGCAGCAAGCCCTGGTGTCAGAGCTTTTTCAGACCGCCTCACGGCCTCTGATGTGGTTTTTATGTAACGACTACTACACTACCACCAGAGATAGTAACCGGGACCAACGGCTTAAGGCGCTTGGCCTCGTTAAAGAGGTACTTTCGAAAGCTTACCACTCGGTAACGGCTTGACCAAAGCACTTGAAAAAAATACGGATAAATCATCATCTCTTAGAAAAAATTTGGGCCGGAAATTATTTTCGTAGTACCAAAATTTCTATATTAAATACAGTTTCAAAGTCATGGTATTTCAATGCGATTTGCTAGACTTTCTTATTCAGGCTTGCTCGTCATGTTTTCTTCGTTTGAGAGCAGTCATTATTACGAGCATAAGTTAGAAAAACTCATTGGTACCTCCATTACATGTCGTCCCAGCGGATTCAAACCCGGATCCCAAGATTGTGTGTCCATATTATTATCTCTCCGCAACGCAACGCGCCACTTACGCTCCCTGTTTTCTTATATAGTGTTTTAGAGCTTGTCCAGAAAGAGCGAATTCGCCGCGAGTCGAGAGTCTGGCGTAGTGCACGCGATTTACGCGCGTATTTTGAATTCGCGCGATGCTTGTGGACGATGTATTGATGTCTAGTGCCTCGACAACGCGCGTATGAATTCGCGCGATACGATTCGCGGCGAATTCGCCCCTTCTGGACAAGGTCTTAATGAACGAAGGCAATTGGGCTGCGATGCTTTTTTTCTTCAATAATCTCTGTAATATTTTGTTTCTTAGCTATGAAAACGTTATGTTATGTTCCACCCAGTATGTTTACGTTATTATGGACACACCCTAAACGATACAAAGCCATGTGAAAAATTAAATTTTGTTGACAAGAGAAACACTTGACGACTCCCGAATATTATTTTATTACGAAGCTCGTAAATTCATCTGAATGATTCAATAAATCCTTTTAGTCAACCACACGCTACGTCAATTTTATCTTTAAACTGACTAAAAGGGTTAGCGGTTTTTGTTGCCATTAATTTTGCGAACAAACAAAATTATTCACATTTTTGGCGTGCTCCAGTGTTGGTACGACGTCCATGCGTGGCTTGGCATAGCTTGCGAGTGAATTTTATGTTAGGTATTATGAAACTCGATTTAAACACCCCTTTTACTAATATATATATATATTTTTGTACATTCATCATCATCAGCATAACCATCGTCCATTCGTCCATCGTCAACGCGCGACACAAAACTCTATCCTCGTCTTTCCTCATACAATCGCTCTCCGATACTTTTCTCAGGACCCCGGTCGTTCAATTTCAGTTCTAATTACATTGCAATCCAGTTGCTATTAAACTGTGGCTTGGCTGGCTAAACGTGACTCCTATTTTTTTTCTCAATTAATGGCTTGTTGCTTGCGTCTAGCGCGGTAATTCTGCTAATGTCAAGTAGTTTTGTGTTTTAATCTCAAGTATTATTCCATGGTCAAGAACAAATTAGAGCGTTACAAAATGGCGGGGCCACGTGCAAGCCCAAGAGAAGATGATACACGTGAGCGCCCACCGTGAGACTTGCAGTGCGACCCCTAAACTTGACTTATTTTACTATGTGATTGACAGCTGAAACGTCTGAGCGGGCTGTCAAATGATTAGTGCGATATCGAATGTGTTTAAAGTTGAGCTACGCACGTGGTTCAATCACGGTTCAGTGAAGATTTATTTACCGCAATCGGGTCCTACGTCGGAGGGCCTCTACACTTTAGAACACGGACTATCATTTGTTTTTTTATTTATTAAGGACACCTCTAATAACATTTTACGTTTCAACAACGGTAGGAATATAGACTAAGTGCTAACTTAATTATAGGCTGCCACGTCATGCATTTCCTCTGAAATTAAATGAAATGTCTTTATTTGTTGAATATAGTTGTGGGAAAGATGTTAAAACAATAATTATTTAGTTGCTTACTACAGGGTGAAATTGATATCATTAGCATCCATTTAAACTAAAGAGTCTATACATAAAACTGAACAACTTTTACTATGGGAGCAAACCGATAAAAGCCAAAAAAAACTACTATTCCACACTAAACTGCAATGCCTACTCGACTCAAATGTTAACATTAGTTTTTTTTGCGCCGATCTGTTTTCTCCCGTAGTAAAAGTTGTTCAGTTTGATGGGTAGACTCTTAGTTAAAAGGATGCTACTGATATCAATTTCACCCTCTATATCCTGCCTTCTAACGTAGGTATCTAAATTTGTAATGAATATAAAGCATTAGTAGTGATTACATACTTCAGCCTGCTAATTTTCAGAGCTATATAGTCCTCTGAAGTATCACCTCATTCCTGGTGTGATCTTTCAGAGAAATTTACCACTAGACCATCTTGTCTTACAAGTGAAGGTAATCCTACAAACCTACGTCAACGGGTAAACAACTGAGGGCAATATCTCGCCAATTACACGGCAGCGGCGCACATCTCCAATATCCGTTAGGCACAATCAAGATGGCGTCGCTTCCGGTGCGGCCATGTTGCCGTTGCAATTGTATGCCGTGTGTATTCCGAATATATGTTGAGGATTGTGTATACCTTGACTAGACACTCTTTCTTATGCTTTGGTGGTTGGGTTAGACATTTTTATTATGTGTAATGAAATTGAAAATCGTTAGCAGATTTAATATAGACAACACGCATTAATTCATGGAAGCAATAAACAATTTGTATTTGTTTGTATTTTATATTTAATTACATTAAAAATTACAAAAAATTTGCCCGAGGAACCCACAAGGGGTACAATGGTGTACCATGGGCAAATTATTTGGCCCGTGGTACCCTCCTAATCGCTTTTTTATGTCATTAAAGGTTTCACACGTGGTACCACGGGCAATAAAAATATATTAAATAAGAAGGTTTATTATACAGGGGGTTAATCGGGCAAAAAAAAATTGGTCGTGGTACCCCACGGGGGACTAGGCCAAGGGGACCACGGGCAAGTCCCGTTCCAACTTTCCCTTCAGTTTTTATCTTCAGTAATGCAACTGTACCCTAACATCTTGTATGCATACAATCACAGACCACTTTGGTCTGTGCATACAATATAAAACTTGATCAGTACTTTGTAAACTTAAGTCTCTTCTAACTGCTCTCATTCTGTATACAGAATGAGCTGGATTTATAGATCCAGTATTTCTCTATTGTCCCTTGTCTTGTTTCTTTTGAATTATTTTCGAGATTCCCTGCAAGCAAAAGTGTAACAAAATATTTGTGTTCTCAAAAACTCACACTCAACAAAATCAATCACCTTACACAAACGTATCTCTAACTCTAAACAAATGACAAAAAATGCTGGCAACAAATATACAGGGTGAACAAAAACAGTGTAACAAAGTAGTATCGACACAGTCCAGCCGTGTTTGTGCAGGACTGTTGACTCAGCCCGGCTGCCAGATGTTTCAGAATATACGCTCAACGCTTCGTCGCTTAATATTTGACCAGCGATTTTCTCATAATATTTTTATTCCGACAACTCCCTCTAGATTTAGGTGTAAACGTAGTAAACGTAACTGTGTTCAATTGTTTTGGAGGTCAACGAGTAAATAATAATGAAAATGTAAAAAAAAATTAAGGTATGTTTTTTTTATTTTACTACTTAAATGTGAAGAATAAACAAATATCTTGGAAGTTTACACCCTGTATAATGACAGAGAGATGAATGGAAGAAAATGTCATATTGCGCCGAAGAAAAATAATGAGATAAGGGTGTGATAATTATGATGTGAAGAACTTTAATAGTAGCCCATTACCTACTTCTACATACCTACTTCATGTAGTACAGAACGTCCAGCAAAATAATGAACCTCGGCAATGTTCGTTTGCGCAAAGTCCCCGACAAAACCTGAAGTCGTTTATCGTTTATTAATCAAAGGGTGCAATGTCGGATAGCAGCGAAAAGGGCGCGAAAACAATAAGCCAATCAGGGCAAGGCATTGAAGGTAGCACATTCTGATTGGTCAATATAATTTCGCGCGCTATTAAAATGTTTCAACTGCGCAGGTACATCGGGGGTACTTATAAATCTGGTACTACTGTATTAGTACTGTACTGTATTACTACTATATTAGTTACTCTTTCTTATACTGAGCCTACGTAGTTTGTAGCTACGTCGTAGCACCGTAGCCGTAGTACTAATGACGCTACGCGGTCTGATTGGCAGGCTGATTGACCGAATTTGCAGTGTCCTCTGCAAATTGGTGTGTTGAAGGCGACTAATTGACATGGTATCGGCTTTTGGGACCTGCATCGTAAGCCAAAAGTAAACATTATTTCTCTTTTTATAAAGTGAGAGTGATTGTGTGAAGTGTAAGTGTGCCATAGACGAAGTTTGTAGCGGAGGTTTGAAGAAGCCTGCGTTGCGGATTCTAATTTTTTTAGTACATTGTGTTTATTTGAATAAATAATTTTATAAAGTTGAAATTGTGTTAACGCTATCCATTATTTCACGGGCTAGACAGAAAGAGTCACGTTTAGAATTCAAGTTGTGGGTCTGCTATTGGTTGATCGCGCGTCGGTTGCTCCTTGGCCAAAAAAGGAGTTCCAATCGTATGGAGGCTCTAGACAGTGTTTTTCTTCGAAAAAAAAAAACAGTTGAAGTCACCAAATACTTACATTGGACTGTAACATTACACTGTAAGTAACTTTGGACTATATAAACTAGACATTTTGGCCAAATCATTAACACAATGTAAGGACGTAGGTAACAATTTTAAATGCAGAATAGAATAGAGAGAGTTTCGATACTTACTAGTGAAACATGGATGTTCTTTCAGAAAATCTTTGACTACCCCTTTGGGAAATATATTCGTTAGCGCATGTATCAAACTAGCGGCAATTTGAAACATTTTTGTAGGTAGAATCTATTTTTAAGATAACTAAAAAATGGTAATATCGAATGTCTATTTCGGTCTCTTTGACGCGGTCTCAAGTCGGCACTTGAGTTGGATTGTGCCATCCGATCTAACCGCACACACCCACGTGCTGCGGTTTGAAGAACCCGTCAGCTTTAGCTGGTTTCTATACGTATATTGTTAAAGCTTGTAGTAGGAGATCCCGCCTTTGTCGAACTTCCTCAAAGAGTTTCCTAATAAAATGTATATTTTATACATTATTAATTTATTATGTATAAATAAACTAGACTACGCGTACTACTAATGTCTGCTGGTAGTATTGGCACAGAATAGGTAATAGTATATAGTTCTACATACAGAAAGATCACTCCCTGCCCCTCTCAGACTTCAGATACCCCACCTCACCTAACACTTTCTCGGGACACTTTAGGGGAGCCGAGGAAGGGAATGAAGTCAGGCGCGAGCACCCGTAGTATTTGCCTGACATAAATATACTCGTATTTAATTTTACCTTTCCTTAATTACATTTTCCGATACAAAGTTTCGAAATGTAGATGACGTTAAATGCAAAGCGCGGCTTTCATCCCTACATGCAATGTCATGGAAATTTTGCAAAAAGTGCGCTTGTGCCGACGCCATTTCGACTTTAAACAACGTTCTATAGAGTGCCGGACCTGCAGTATTGGTGGCAGCTTAGAATGGACCACCCAATTCTTCCTGTGGGTGTCGTATGAGGTGACTAAGGTATTTAAGGTTTCTTATGCAGTGTTTATGTGGACGAACGGCTAGCCACCTCTCACCACTTGACACGTCATTTCATCCTAAAACGTATATTGTTAAATGTGAGCATTGCAACAACTATAGAAAGTTAGTAGTTGTACAAATGTCTCTGACCACCCCGAAAGGGATTACAGGCATGAGTGTATAACGTTCTAGAGTTGCTGCCCCAAATCCCTGCACAACTATTTTCAACATTGCAATTTTTCTATGTGCATTTATGTATTTGAGTGAATAGGAATTTCATCTAGTACCTTTATCACTTCGGCCGCCATCGTAACCGCAGTTCCGTAACCATATACGATCAAGGATTTATTTGTACTTGTACGAAACCAGTTACGCGTTGCACGCATTGGATGCGGCCCGGGAGTTTCACATCTATACAGGGTGTAAATTGAATGCGTTCCCGATTTCAATATTGGTCTTATAGTGAAAGTTGTTCAGTTTTATAATCTAAAACACCCCTTTAAGTACGTAACGCTTATAAGTTTACACCCTGTATAGTGTGTTGCCGTTATTCTTATGCTTCAGATTACCTACTCTGGCTGCACTTGCGGTAAATATTCGGTGATTGAACCATGATTGGACTACGTACGAACCATAACTTTTGACACTTTTGGTATTGCGCTAATCGCGGGACAGCTCATGACAGCCGTTAGAGCCGTTTTGACAGATCGCTCAGACGTTAAAGGCTGTCAGATACATAGAGTTTAGCTCGATGCGGAATTCAGCACAGTTGAATAATAGTTGGATTGCAATGTGATTAGAACTGAAATTGGATAAGAATAGAACTTCGATATTTGAAATAAGCGCAATCGGTCTCCAGACGTGTTAGAAAGTACGTACATTTTTAACCAACATACAAAGACGAGCATATTTATCTCGCGATCACCCAAAAAATTGATTTCTCATTCTCAATCTGCCACCAACAGCCGTCCAAAACTTAAAATATGACGTCATATCTTACACGGCGACATTATCTCTTGCGACGTTATTCTTGCAGTAAATAGAGGCTCGTCCTAGATAAAACTATTGTGTCCATTGTTACAGCTTGTAATCTCAGGCTTCTCTTCGAGAGGGAAAAACTGTCAAACAAATTCACAAAGGCGTTCGTTACGAGATATTTTTTCCTAATCTTTCCTAACAAACTCGGAAACAGCTGAGCCCGCAGCTCTCGAGTATAAGACAAAAGAATGGTTACATTAATCTATTCTATAATGCTTTTGATATTCTTTTGTTGGCCAGTCGCTCATAATTTTGAATCCCTTCTCATGTTATAGGGCTTTATATGTAACCGAAATGGATAGTTTTAACCTTTGTCATGCCATACGGCCATATTGAGAATGTTAGTCAAAGGTTTTTAATTATTCAAATGTATGTGCACTTTAGATACAATAAATATCACTTATACAGAATGCCATTTTAGTAAACTACGTTAGTAAGTTATATTTATTTTTGTAGTTAACGCCTGATATTTTGTGATGGCGTATCGTGAAGTGAACACAATCTTTATGATTAATTTTTATTGAGATTTATGATAAATGCACACAAAAACTCATAAAGAAATACAGCATGCAATAATATTTAAGCTTAATCAACAGCAAGCAAAGCAACAGTAAAACTGTCTATCGTAAAATAATTAATTAATTCAATTGTAATTGAATATACAAAATAATGTATTATTTATCTCATAAACTTTCAATAACTTTTAAATTTAACTCTTCATAAACGTCATAGCAAAGAATGTGGCATCAGACAAAAACAAACTAGGTGACAATGTGGTGGAAAACGCACATCGAAAATGAATGTACGATCGTATCGAATATTTTGTGATGATTTCAAGCCTGATTATTAATAAAATAGGAATTTGTTGGTATACCTGCGAATGAATCGAAACACATTTTAATATCCGTATCCAAATCCGAAACCACATAACACTAACATCCCTAGTCGTAACATCGTAGGCAGTGGGACCCCAAAATTATCGCGCTTCACCGGTCCCAGACGATTAGGCTATTTAAGGGTCAGTTCGACCACTGTGCGTTGTAACCTTTTATACTATAACGTTTGCTTTATGAACGTTGATGGTTGGTCAATGGTTCGAAAAGGTTTTTGATGCAACTATGTGCGAAATAAACCGAGTGTGTGAATTTTTACTGGGAACTGAGGCCGACTTTGACTTTCCAGGCGACGTCACCAGGAGGCGCGGGCGCGATTCTCCTTTACGAAAAAACGACGCTATGCTACGTACTCTTCTCTTATCGTGTGGGCAGCAAGCCCTGGTGTCAGAGCTTTTTCAGACCGCCTCACGGCCTCTGATGTGGTTTTTATGTAACGACTACTACACTACCACCAGAGATAGTAACCGGGACCAACGGCTTAAGGCGCTTGGCCTCGTTAAAGAGGTACTTTCGAAAGCTTACCACTCGGTAACGGCTTGACCAAAGCACTTGAAAAAAATACGGATAAATCATCATCTCTTAGAAAAAATTTGGGCCGGAAATTATTTTCGTAGTACCAAAATTTCTATATTAAATACAGTTTCAAAGTCATGGTATTTCAATGCGATTTGCTAGACTTTCTTATTCAGGCTTGCTCGTCATGTTTTCTTCGTTTGAGAGCAGTCATTATTACGAGCATAAGTTAGAAAAACTCATTGGTACCTCCATTACATGTCGTCCCAGCGGATTCAAACCCGGATCCCAAGATTGTGTGTCCATATTATTATCTCTCCGCAACGCAACGCGCCACTTACGCTCCCTGTTTTCTTATATAGTGTTTTAGAGCTTGTCCAGAAAGAGCGAATTCGCCGCGAGTCGAGAGTCTGGCGTAGTGCACGCGATTTACGCGCGTATTTTGAATTCGCGCGATGCTTGTGGACGATGTATTGATGTCTAGTGCCTCGACAACGCGCGTATGAATTCGCGCGATACGATTCGCGGCGAATTCGCCCCTTCTGGACAAGGTCTTAATGAACGAAGGCAATTGGGCTGCGATGCTTTTTTTCTTCAATAATCTCTGTAATATTTTGTTTCTTAGCTATGAAAACGTTATGTTATGTTCCACCCAGTATGTTTACGTTATTATGGACACACCCTAAACGATACAAAGCCATGTGAAAAATTAAATTTTGTTGACAAGAGAAACACTTGACGACTCCCGAATATTATTTTATTACGAAGCTCGTAAATTCATCTGAATGATTCAATAAATCCTTTTAGTCAACCACACGCTACGTCAATTTTATCTTTAAACTGACTAAAAGGGTTAGCGGTTTTTGTTGCCATTAATTTTGCGAACAAACAAAATTATTCACATTTTTGGCGTGCTCCAGTGTTGGTACGACGTCCATGCGTGGCTTGGCATAGCTTGCGAGTGAATTTTATGTTAGGTATTATGAAACTCGATTTAAACACCCCTTTTACTAATATATATATATATTTTTGTACATTCATCATCATCAGCATAACCATCGTCCATTCGTCCATCGTCAACGCGCGACACAAAACTCTATCCTCGTCTTTCCTCATACAATCGCTCTCCGATACTTTTCTCAGGACCCCGGTCGTTCAATTTCAGTTCTAATTACATTGCAATCCAGTTGCTATTAAACTGTGGCTTGGCTGGCTAAACGTGACTCCTATTTTTTTTCTCAATTAATGGCTTGTTGCTTGCGTCTAGCGCGGTAATTCTGCTAATGTCAAGTAGTTTTGTGTTTTAATCTCAAGTATTATTCCATGGTCAAGAACAAATTAGAGCGTTACAAAATGGCGGGGCCACGTGCAAGCCCAAGAGAAGATGATACACGTGAGCGCCCACCGTGAGACTTGCAGTGCGACCCCTAAACTTGACTTATTTTACTATGTGATTGACAGCTGAAACGTCTGAGCGGGCTGTCAAATGATTAGTGCGATATCGAATGTGTTTAAAGTTGAGCTACGCACGTGGTTCAATCACGGTTCAGTGAAGATTTATTTACCGCAATCGGGTCCTACGTCGGAGGGCCTCTACACTTTAGAACACGGACTATCATTTGTTTTTTTATTTATTAAGGACACCTCTAATAACATTTTACGTTTCAACAACGGTAGGAATATAGACTAAGTGCTAACTTAATTATAGGCTGCCACGTCATGCATTTCCTCTGAAATTAAATGAAATGTCTTTATTTGTTGAATATAGTTGTGGGAAAGATGTTAAAACAATAATTATTTAGTTGCTTACTACAGGGTGAAATTGATATCATTAGCATCCATTTAAACTAAAGAGTCTATACATAAAACTGAACAACTTTTACTATGGGAGCAAACCGATAAAAGCCAAAAAAAACTACTATTCCACACTAAACTGCAATGCCTACTCGACTCAAATGTTAACATTAGTTTTTTTTGCGCCGATCTGTTTTCTCCCGTAGTAAAAGTTGTTCAGTTTGATGGGTAGACTCTTAGTTAAAAGGATGCTACTGATATCAATTTCACCCTCTATATCCTGCCTTCTAACGTAGGTATCTAAATTTGTAATGAATATAAAGCATTAGTAGTGATTACATACTTCAGCCTGCTAATTTTCAGAGCTATATAGTCCTCTGAAGTATCACCTCATTCCTGGTGTGATCTTTCAGAGAAATTTACCACTAGACCATCTTGTCTTACAAGTGAAGGTAATCCTACAAACCTACGTCAACGGGTAAACAACTGAGGGCAATATCTCGCCAATTACACGGCAGCGGCGCACATCTCCAATATCCGTTAGGCACAATCAAGATGGCGTCGCTTCCGGTGCGGCCATGTTGCCGTTGCAATTGTATGCCGTGTGTATTCCGAATATATGTTGAGGATTGTGTATACCTTGACTAGACACTCTTTCTTATGCTTTGGTGGTTGGGTTAGACATTTTTATTATGTGTAATGAAATTGAAAATCGTTAGCAGATTTAATATAGACAACACGCATTAATTCATGGAAGCAATAAACAATTTGTATTTGTTTGTATTTTATATTTAATTACATTAAAAATTACAAAAAATTTGCCCGAGGAACCCACAAGGGGTACAATGGTGTACCATGGGCAAATTATTTGGCCCGTGGTACCCTCCTAATCGCTTTTTTATGTCATTAAAGGTTTCACACGTGGTACCACGGGCAATAAAAATATATTAAATAAGAAGGTTTATTATACAGGGGGTTAATCGGGCAAAAAAAAATTGGTCGTGGTACCCCACGGGGGACTAGGCCAAGGGGACCACGGGCAAGTCCCGTTCCGACTTTCCCTTCAGTTTTTATCTTCAGTAATGCAACTGTACCCTAACATCTTGTATGCATACAATCACAGACCACTTTGGTCTGTGCATACAATATAAAACTTGATCAGTACTTTGTAAACTTAAGTCTCTTCTAACTGCTCTCATTCTGTATACAGAATGAGCTGGATTTATAGATCCAGTATTTCTCTATTGTCCCTTGTCTTGTTTCTTTTGAATTATTTTCGAGATTCCCTGCAAGCAAAAGTGTAACAAAATATTTGTGTTCTCAAAAACTCACACTCAACAAAATCAATCACCTTACACAAACGTATCTCTAACTCTAAACAAATGACAAAAAATGCTGGCAACAAATATACAGGGTGAACAAAAACAGTGTAACAAAGTAGTATCGACACAGTCCAGCCGTGTTTGTGCAGGACTGTTGACTCAGCCCGGCTGCCAGATGTTTCAGAATATACGCTCAACGCTTCGTCGCTTAATATTTGACCAGCGATTTTCTCATAATATTTTTATTCCGACAACTCCCTCTAGATTTAGGTGTAAACGTAGTAAACGTAACTGTGTTCAATTGTTTTGGAGGTCAACGAGTAAATAATAATGAAAATGTAAAAAAAAATTAAGGTATGTTTTTTTTATTTTACTACTTAAATGTGAAGAATAAACAAATATCTTGGAAGTTTACACCCTGTATAATGACAGAGAGATGAATGGAAGAAAATGTCATATTGCGCCGAAGAAAAATAATGAGATAAGGGTGTGATAATTATGATGTGAAGAACTTTAATAGTAGCCCATTACCTACTTCTACATACCTACTTCATGTAGTACAGAACGTCCAGCAAAATAATGAACCTCGGCAATGTTCGTTTGCGCAAAGTCCCCGACAAAACCTGAAGTCGTTTATCGTTTATTAATCAAAGGGTGCAATGTCGGATAGCAGCGAAAAGGGCGCGAAAACAATAAGCCAATCAGGGCAAGGCATTGAAGGTAGCACATTCTGATTGGTCAATATAATTTCGCGCGCTATTAAAATGTTTCAACTGCGCAGGTACATCGGGGGTACTTATAAATCTGGTACTACTGTATTAGTACTGTACTGTATTACTACTATATTAGTTACTCTTTCTTATACTGAGCCTACGTAGTTTGTAGCTACGTCGTAGCACCGTAGCCGTAGTACTAATGACGCTACGCGGTCTGATTGGCAGGCTGATTGACCGAATTTGCAGTGTCCTCTGCAAATTGGTGTGTTGAAGGCGACTAATTGACATGGTATCGGCTTTTGGGACCTGCATCGTAAGCCAAAAGTAAACATTATTTCTCTTTTTATAAAGTGACAGTGAGTGTGTGAAGTGTAAGTGTGCCATAGACGAAGCTTGTAGCGGAGGTTTGAAGAAGCCTGCGTTGCGGATTCTAATTTTTTTAGTACATTGTGTTTATTTGAATAAATTATTTTATAAAGTTGAAATTGTGTTAACGCTATCCATTATTTCACGGGCTAGACAGAAAGAGTCACGTTTCGGATTCACGTTGTGGGTCTGCTATTGGTTGATCGCGCGTCGGTTGCTCCTTGGCCAAAAACGGAGTTCCAATTGTATGGAGGCTCTAGACAGTGTTTTTCTTCGAAAAACAGCTCTTGAAGTTACCAAATTCTTACATTGGACTGTAACATTACACTGTAAGTAACATTGGACTATATAAACGAGACATTTTGGCAAAATCATTAACACTATGTAAGGACGTAGGTAACAATTTTAAAATCAGAATAGAATAGAGAGAGTTTCGATACTTACTAGTGCAACAACGATGTTCTTTCAGAAAATTTTTGACTACCACTTCGGGAAATATATTCGTTAGCGCATGTATAAAGCTAGCAGCAATTTTAAACATTTTCGTATGTAGAATCTATTTTTAAGATAACTAAAAAATGGTAATATCGAATGTCTATTTCGGTCTCTTTGACGCGGTCTCAAGTCGGCACTTGAGTTGGATTGTGCCATCCGATCTAACCGCACACACCCACGTGCTGCGGTTTGAAGAACCCGTCAGCTTTAGCTGGTTTCTATACGTATATTGTCAGAGCTTGTAGTAGGAGATCCCGCCTTTGTCGACCTTCCTCAAAGAGTTTCTTAATAAAATATACATTTTATACATTATTAATTTATTATGTATAAATAAATTAGACTACGCGTACTAATGTCTGCTGGTAGTATTGGCGCAGAATAGGTAATAGTATATAGTTCTACATACAGAACGATCACTCCCTGCCCCTCTCTGAGTTCAGATACCCCACCTCACCTAACACTTTCTGGGGACACTTTAGGGGAGCCGAGGAAGGGAATGAAGTCAGGCGCGAGCACCCGTAGTATTTGCCTGACATAAATATACTCGTATTTAATTTTACCTTTCCTTAAAAAATAAACGTTGGAACATAACACTAAATTCACATTTTCAGTCATTCTTTAGCTCAAATACTATTGTTAATAAGAGAACGAACGATACAAAGTTTGGAAATGTAGATGACGTTAAATGCAAAGCGCGGCTTTCATCCCTACATGCAATGTCGTGGAAAGTTTGCACAAAGTGCGCTTGTGCAGACGCCATTTCGACTTTAAAAAACGTTCTATAGAGTGCCGGACCTGCAGTATTGGTGGCAGCTTAGAATGGACAACCCAATTCTTCCTGTGGGTGTCGTATGAGGTGACTAAGGTATTTAAAGTTTCTTATGCAGTGTTTATGTGGACGAAAGGCTAGCCACCTCTCACCACTTGACACGTCATTTCATCCTAAAACGTATATTGCTAAATGTGAGCATTGCAATAACAATAGAAAGTTAGTAGTTGTACAAATGTCTCTGACCACCCCGAAAGGGATTACAGGCATGAGTGTATAACGTCCTAGAGTTGCTGCCCCAAATCCCTGCACAACTATTTTCAGCATTGCAAATATTCTATGTGCATCTGTATTTGAGTGAATATGATTTTCATCTTGTGCCTTCATCGCTTCGGCCGCCATCCTAACCGCAGTTCCTTAACCAGTTACGATCAAGGATTTTTTTGTACTTGTACGAAACCAGTTACGAACAAGGGTTATTTTTACTTGTACCCAATCTACGCCTTGAATGCATTGGGTGCAGGGCGGGAGTGTCACATCTATACAGAGTGTAAATTGAATGCGTTCCCGATTTCAATATTGGTCTTATAGTGGAAGTTGTTCAGTTTTATAATCTAAAACACCCCTTTAAGTACGTAACGCTTATAAGTTTACACCCTGTATAGTGTGTTGCCGTTATTCTTATGCTTCAGATTACCTACTCTGGCTGCACTCGCGGTAAATATTCGGTGATTGAACCATGATTGGACTACGTACGAACCATAACTTTTGACACTTTTGGTATTGCGCTAATCGCGGGACAGCTCATGACAGCCGTTAGAGCCGTTTTGACAGATCGCTCAGACGTTAAAGGCTGTCAGATACATAGAGTTTAGCTCGATGCGGAATTCAGCACAGTTGAATAATAGTTGGATTGCAATGTGATTAGAACTGAAATTGGATAAGAATAGAACTTCGATATTTGAAATAAGCGCAATCGGTCTCCAGACGTGTTAGAAAGTACGTACATTTTTAACCAACATACAAAGACGAGCATATTTATCTCGCGTTCACCCAAAAAATTGATTTCTCATTCTCAATCTGCCACCAACAGCCGTCCAAAACTTAAAATATGACGTCGTATCTTACACGGCGACATTATCTCTTGCGACGTTATTCTTGCAGTAAATAGAGGCTCGTCCTAGATAAAACTATTGTGTCCATTGTTACAGCTTGTAATCTCAGGCTTCTCTTCGAGAGGAGCTTCTATTTCTTGGCTTTAAAGTTTTATATACACTTGTTACTTTCTCAGTTTATCGAGTAAGAAAACTTCTTCTATTATTCCGTTGTCTAGTTGGAGATTATCGATATTGCATTTGTTTTTATCTGGAACCAGGCAGTGAGATTGCATCTGTGTGCCGTGTAAAATTATTTTTATGCACTTTAATGTATCCTTTGTTTTTGAGTTTAGTTACAATGGTAATCAATAATTCTCTTTTCTGATTAATTGTGAACCTGTCCTCGCCGAACGCGGTGCATTAGTGTGAAAATTTCGGCTCGGACAATTCTAGTATAAGAGATAAATGTACTTTTTGTTATCATCAGCTGAAAGGCTGATTAAGTATTCATAGAGTGAAGAGCATCTCTGTGATGGGAATGGACCAGGTCTGCCTGAATAACTCCAGTCGGTTTAGGAGTTACAGCTGTACACAGGTTAAAAAAAAAATCATGAATATGAAGGTATTATTGTAATATACACTGCAGCTATGCGAACAGTACAAAACAGACATGGTCTTTCAGTCTGGTTCATCCCCATAACAGAGATGTTCTTCACCATATGAATACTGAATCAACCTTGCAGCTGATGAGAACAAAAAGTACGTCTACCTCTTATACTATTCGGAAGAATCGGACTAATAATATGCGTTCACCATAACTCAAAAACTGCCGCAATATTTTTTTTCTAATTCTAAATAGATAACTTATCTTCAATCTTATCTCAAAATGCTGATCACACAGACTAGTCTGTGGCTGATCAATAGGTTTTTGCTTGTTTTTGATTATTTTCAACACGCACTCCTACTAAAGAAATCAATTAAATTAACAATTAAAAACGTTAAATACGTTGACATTTGAAGACATTTAACTATTTGAATGATATACCTAATTTCGCTAGAACACATTACGGGCTAAAATCAGAGCTAATGAGATTATCGGAACGCCATAGCTACAGCAATTGGAACAATTAGTTCCACTGTGATTTCAGTTAGATAGCGGCCTTGATTGAATGCAGGCTGATTGTTTACTAGCTACATACATTCCTACTCGTATTGATAATCACTTTGACAGGGACAAGATTACTCATAGCCATGGAGTTAGAAAGAGTAGGGAATAAGGTAATGCTGAATGCTGATTTCGACTACAGCGACTGCTTATACCTACAATAAAAATGTAGTCAGAAACACTGGATTTTATTCCGAATACGTAAATGCGCGCTGCATACAAACAAAGTCGGGTGATATTTTCAATACTAGCCAATCAAATTCAATGAAATTTTTCAGAAACAATCTTGAAACTAATCTCTATGTTTGTATGAAGTCAGATTTTCGTTAAAATATAGTTTTAGTGCTAGGATTAATTTAAGATTTGAATTGAAATCTGTGAGGCACTGGAACTTTTAAACTATTTATTTATCGAAAATCTAACTTCATAAAAACATAAAGATTAGTTTCTAGATTGTTTATGAAAAATTTCATTGACTTTAATTGGTTAGTATTGAAAATATCACCAGACTTCGTTTGTATGGAGCGCGCTCCAAATTACATTCCCTTAAGTGCATGAATGCCTCACATTCACTCTCTTTTTCTTACCCTCCTAAGCCTTGTGGAACGGTCACCCCTAAGGACATAGCTTGAGTCAGATGCAGTGACTTCTAATTCTAACAAAAAATTTCTATGAAATGTACCTATGTATTAACAACCTTTGACAAATTATTTTACACATTACCTAAATTGGCTCGGCATTGTATACATTTCCTAGGAATTATAGGATTCCTAGGTTTCATATATTTCCAGTAAAACATACAACAATTAACTTTTAGCATGATTATAATGTTTCATGTGTTTGAATATTGTTTATCTTTATAATTTTTTTGGCCTATTATCCCATTTAAGTTCTTATTTAAACAGCCGAATAATATTAAAATATTAAAAACGTGAAGCTGTTTAAACAGGTACCTACATAATAACAGCCCGGCTGCTTAATTACACAGAATAAAGGATTATGTCTGATCCTACATTACGAAGGATTCAGACATAATTAATGACGGCAACTTTTCGCTGCCATTAGCAATGTAATAAGTCATTCATCATAAGTTAGAGAGATCTGTTGAGAGTAACAAACCCAACCAATTTAAAAAAGACTTTATTTCGGGGGATAAAAGTTGGAAACGGGAAGTGAATTAGTGAGCTTTTGTTCTTCGTTAGTTGGATAAGTGTTCGCGACAGCTTGGAAGCTGCAGGTGAAATGTAATTTCATTGATATAGACTATAGAATAGAGTCTTAGATTTATACGATTTAACTACAATTTTATTCACTAGGTACTATACTCCATTCAAAATAGCAACGAAATTTTAAGGCTATTTTGCATTACAGAAATAGAGATTTGAAACACATCCTATCACTTATTTTTAGAACAGCTTTTGTACCGTCCAAGAAATGTCGGATAGTATATGTATCCAATAAATTAATTACATTTGGTAAACAGAATTGGCCAGACAGCTAAATAGAAATCGGAAAATATTGTTGTCCTTATTTGGAATAAAGTATAGTCACATTCAAAGTACTAGAATCTAGCCTGGACTTGTATTATGGTGACTGGACAATGATGCATATTTACCTAAAGTTAAGAGGTTGGCTATTATGGAATGCACTTTTGTTACGAAAAAAAAATTTTTATTCAATAATTTTAAGAAGTTGCTTCCATACTTCGCTTCGCATCCGATTACTTTTGAAAAAATATGCTTTAGAATATCCGATCTCTAATACTTAATAGATACAATACATTGATGACTCGGGTACAAATATTCAACTTCATCATTTCATCATACAAATATCTGCCCCTGAATATTACAATATTGTTGTACTGTTGTTGTAATTAGATTTATGTCCACATCTACTAGAATTATTTTAGTGTCTATCAAATGAAGACTTAGCAACAAATTATTAGCAAGGTCTACCGAAATAAATACTAGATAATATAATTTACAAAATTATCGTAAAGGCATCTGGATTTGTCTTTTCACGGGTTAACAAATATCGCAACTCTAATCAATATGAATGTGGATGGCTGCATGAAGAGAGGAAGACCGAAGAAAAGATGAATGGATTGTGTGCAAGGTGACATGTGTAGAAAAGGAGTGTGCGCTGAAATGACGGCTAAAAGAGATGAATGGAGGAAGACTACATATTGCGCCGACCCTAAGTAATGGGATAGGGGCAGGAAGAAGTAATAATCAATAAAGTACCTATATGTAATTTAAATCGAGTGCAGATCTAACTTCACAACTACCCACTACAGGAAGTAAGGAGAGTAGAAAACTAAGTCTATAAGCCAAGGAAATAAACTGCAATTTCTATCTCGTTGAGTGAATTGGTTTTATATCAATATAAAGATCGAGTATATATTTTCCATTTCAGTATCAATCAGTCAATTATACTTTATTACACACAAAACATTGTAACTTATATCGAATACTTACGTTAAATAAAACAACGAAATTTTTACCAGATTGCGTCAGAAGGAGGGTACAGTAATTATTTTTTATTAATTTAGGGGATACAAGAAACGGTATTTTTTAAGGTTTTTTGTTTTTGATGTATGTATCGTTAATACGGCAATACATACAAGCGTTAAAATTAGTGTGATTATAGAGCATACTCTAAAGTAAAACCACAAATAATAAAAACCGACCAAATTTATGTCTGTCTAAGGATCCCAGAGATTTTTTTTGTAGTTTTATTATAAAGTGGTATGGAACCGAAGGTGCGCGAGTTCGATTCGCACTTGGCACAAATGTCAATTTATTAAAATAGGCATTTGTTTTCAAGTTTTGTGTGAAAATAAAGCTAACTTTTACAAGTCTCTAAAATGTTAATCAACCAGCACTTATATAACATATCCCTATATGTGCAAAAACAGTTTTCAGATTGTTACGTTCATTTGTAAACACATAAACTCATTATTATTACTGGACTTTACATAATTGAAACCTTAGATGAAAGTAAAATTAAGGGATGGGCTTTACGCGAACATTACAAACCAGAAAAATACCGGTATACATGAAATACGTACCGAGATGAGAGACCAAGTGTGCAACTTTGTGCGCCTTGGGCATATCCATTTACATTCATCTATGATTGAAACTGCATAATTTATTTCCAAACTAGAGATAGGAGCTTATACAGGGTCCAACTTAATATGCTCGCAGTTTTTTAAGAGGATGATCAGACCATCAAACTGAACAACTTTCTCTATGGGACCAACATCGAAATCGCGGAAAAAAAATCAGCTGCCCCATACATTTGGCTCGAGTAGGTTTACACGGAATGTCTGATTTTTTTTCGCGATTTCGATGTTGGTGCCATAGAGAAAGTTGTTCAGTTTGATGGTCCGATCATCCCCTTAAAAAAGTGTCAGCATATTAAGAAGGACCCTATATGTAGCTCATTCAAAACCAGGCTTTGGATAAGCCTAGGCCGTACCATAATTTTAATGGACCACTTACCTCCATGTAACATTATCTCATTTAAAATGCAAGAAGTATAAAACCTCATGTAAGTAGGTACCTATTTATTACTGTCTTTGTTTCGCTAATGTACTGAAATTCATCATAAAGAATTTATAATGGAGGGATATGTTATGTAAGGGGATCGTTTTAACACCTGTCACTTTAAAAGTGTTTTTTTACCTGAAATAAAAAATAATGTTAGGTACAAAGTATAGGTTACAAGTTTGTTCGGTCGCGGTCGTGTGTCGTTCGCATTCGAGCTTGCCACGAGACTCCGCCATTTTGTCTCAAATTTGTTTTTGTTCATAAAAATTCCTTGACATTATCAGATACTCCCAAACCAGCCCTCGACATTGGCAGAAATGCAGTACTAAACACAAGCAAATGGCCATTAATTTGTTAATCAAAAAAGTTTAATAGTCTTGTTTTAACAGCTACTAGAGTTTACCCGCAACTTCGTCCGTACAAATTGTATGCCAGATTTAAGTAAAATCATAAGATTTCAAACAAAAAAATTGCATCAACATTTTTTCGTTCGTTTTAGCGTGATGCTCGAACAAACAAAGAGACAAAAAATCTAAAAATGGTTGATTTGGAGTAAAACCCATATCATAATCTTTTTCTTGTAAATCTTCAATGTACAGACCAGGCAATGATCAGACCATCAGATCTTCAATGTACACGTACAGACACACTTCTTTCTGTAACAGTTTAGGCCAACGAATAGACGACATGAAAATACGTCGTCGTTCGGATAAAAGTTCATTCGGAATTAATCCATGGTAAGGAGCATATGCATAGATAACTATTTTAGACAGAGTTCTCCGAAATCAATAACAAAACTTTAGCAAATACCTGTCTATCCTATCCTACCTACAACATCCATATATAAACGCAGGAAGTATATCCACGCGAGACACAAAGTTTGTGTCGTGTGTCCGACACAGGAAGCGGTACCGAGACGACCTATTGTGAAGGAGACATGATACACTCCCGTTGTAATAGTTGGACGACAAGCCGAGGTTTCTTTGATTAGTTCTCTCGTAAGTAGCTATTGCTACGCTCTTGTTGAAGTCCTTTGATTGAAACAGATCATCATCATCATCTTCGCCGATGGATATCCACCCAGATCGCCACAACGACCGGTCCGACCGCCGAAATATTGAAATAAAATTACTATTATAAATCTGTAACAGAAGTGTGTTTGTACATTGAAGATATTTGGTCACACGATTTAAAAAATAAAACAATTATTTTCCACAATTTTTGTTTCTGTTTGTGCGAGCATCACGCAAAAACGACTGAATCGATTTTAACTTTAGTACTTGTATAAAACTGAAGTTTTTGATTTAATATTTTTTATCAAATTCATAATCAAACATCTTATGTCCCAACGCAGAAACATGAGTCATAATAAAAATCGAACAATATTTATTAAACAGGACCATTGTGTGGGGTCTTCCACGCAAAAAGGGTCCAGTGGTCGGGTAAGGTTAGATTCGGCATCTAGATCAGTCACATGATCACATGGAATAATAAAAACCGGTCAACTGTGCGTTGCAAACCCCCCTTAATTTTTATGTTTTTGTTTTTTTTATTATTTGTTAGCAAATCCGCCATAATTGTTTAGCTATTACGGTTCAAAAGCCTAAATAGGAAGGACGGACGGACGGACTGACGGACAACGTATAGGGTTAGTAATAGGGTCCCGTTTTCACCCTTCCGGTACGGAACCTTAAAAAGGGAAAGGAAAACGAGAGAATTTTCCTTTGAGAGCAGTAAAGTATAATTAACTAGGCCCTAGTGAATATAGGGGAGCTTTAGTTTCTGATACATTTACTAAAAGTTGGAAATAAGATACGTCGTCGTTCTAGACTCGATTTTCAAAAAGATTTTTATGGTTTTATGGTAATTCTAAATAACATATTAAAATCATCATTTGTTATAATGTTCATCCATTAACATACAAAATAATGGACGCCGAGTCTAGTTCAAAATTTTCGAAAAAAATGTCCGAGTCTAACCTACACAAACCTAAGAACGTGTATAGTAATATAAACAAAATCTTTTCAATTTGTTTGCGTAGTTTTAACACCATCGCGGGACGGTGGCGCGCGTTGTTCTCTTTATGCGTTTTGGTGCTCTTTTGGCTCGGGAACTTTTGAACGCGGACACTATGTCCAGTAGTTTTTTTAAAATTACTTATGTGTTTGCTCTTGACCTCAATCCAGTCCTTAGGACAAAGATGGGGAAAATGATGTAGCGAGCTTACCCGAGTTGGTAAGTCAATTGGATCATCAGACCATCAAACTGAACAAATTTCTCCATGGGACCAACATCGAAATCGCGAAAAAACAATTCCTTTAAAAAACCGGCAGCACATTTAGTTCGATCCTGTATACATATGTTTTATGGTTTATTATCTTTGACTATTTATATGTGGACTGGTTACGCGGGTAATTATACTAACAAACATTTCTGACACTTTTTGCGGGGGGCGAGGTAACATGAAATCCGTAACTTTGGATTTTACTCCCCATAACTTTAGATTCTAATTTTGAATGTTAAAAATCATGAAAAGTAGTCTCGTGTGAACCCCAAACGTTCTAAGTTCAAAGTTATTATTTCGCTATTATTGGCTGTCTCGTTTAGTGATAAGGTGTAAAATTGAATATAAATGCACAAGATCCATTGTGCTTATACCGTGGCAGAGGGGAAATGCTACCGCAAGGCTAGTCCTAATAATAATTAGTCAAAGTTTATTATAGTCCAAACAAAGTTATTTCCCTTCCAAATATTGTACTCTTCCTTAAAATGAATGCGACTATTATACCTAGGTCATAACCCTGACATATACGATTGTCCTGTCTGAACGTATCGGAGACTAACGAAGTTTGTCCATACGTCGACGTCCAGACCACATCCGTATACAAACTAAATCGGAAATAACGACGGGCTTTTCCAATAAATACCGGCGGGGAACTGTACCGACGTCCAGAAATGTGACGGTAAAAGCTTTTTGTGGAAGTCTGTTGTTTCATATGGTTTGTGAAGTATATAGCTCGAGAGCGAGTGTTCAAGCGCGGTATTAAACTCATATTAACTCGCGACTTATTAAATACTACAGTTTACCCGCGACTTCGTCCCCACAAATTATATACCAGATTTTAAGTCAGATCATAATCTATATATAAAAAGTTTCATTAAAATCGGTTCAGTTCTTTTTCCGTGATGCTGTTACAAACATACAAACAAAAAAAAAAGACAGACAAAAATTCTAAAAAAAGGTTGATTTGGAGTCCGGGATACCTAAAAACCATATCGTAATCTTTTTCATGTAAATATCTTCAATGTACAGACAGACACACTTCTGTTAGTATTATAATAGTTAAGATTTCATAGAAATTGATTATCCATGAGCAAATAATTATATAGCTATAAGTATTACCTACTACCACGGCTGTCATAGGATACTATGCGACAAGGATGAAAAGTTTTTATTCAATCAAGTTTTCATATATTATAATTTTCATTCATTATCTACCTCTTTTCATCGCCTTACCTTCTATGCTGTAACCATGCTTAAGAGAAGTTTATTCCGAAAGCGCTAATGCGCGCTGCATACAAAACGAAGTCTGGTGATATTTTCAATACTAACCAATTAAAGTAAAATGAAATTATTCAGAAACAATCTAGAAAGTAATCTCTATGGTTGTATCTTGTCAGATTTTTCTTACAATGTATAGTTTTAAAGTTACAGTGCCTCAAAGATTTCCATACAAATCTTAAATTAAAGTAGTAAGTAGGGTGATTGTGCCCGAGCGGAGATCGAGTTCAGTAAATTTTAAATTTTACAAACAAATTATTTAATATTTTGAAAAAAAAAACGATGTCAAAACCATGATAATTCGATTCTGCTCTCGATTCTAAACAAACTACTTTTAGTTTTGCGTTAATTCAATAACACATTGTATAAAACATATAATGGTAATCTAAATGGGCAACCCTCCTCTAAGCTGAGGCTCTTAAATCAGGCCGGGTGATCGATTGTGGCACGCGGAGGAATGGAGATCAAGTGCCTCATCTACCAACCCTGTACCTACCTAGCAGCGCTATTTTGGAATATATATATGGCACATAGATAGGTTTTATAGATTCGTCACGTTTTGATGGATAAGAACAGATCCTATCGCCTTATTTTTATTGAATTTAAAATGGTACTGTTGGCACTCTTTGGAGACGGAACCCTAAACCACCCTTATACAACGTGTTAATGAATTAACGCAAAACTAGAAAGTAGTTTGTTTAGAATCGAGAGCAGAATCGAATTATCATGTTTTCAACATAGGATTATTTTTTTCAAAATATTAAATAATTTGTTTGTAAAATTTAAAATTTACTGAATTCGATCTCTACCCATCGCACGGGCATACTCACCCTACTTACTACCAAAATAAGATTCCTAAAATATATCCACGAGCACTCTAGCGCTTTCATTCATTGCTGAAATGATAACAAATAATTTTTGCCTGAAAATTTATAATGCTAATAACTTTAAATTTCAACTATCAAAATAATGAAATTATTGTTTCAATCTAACTATTTTGTTATAAATCAGTTGGGGTGTATGAGGTTTTGCGCTTATTCATTAACACGTTGTATAATAAGCGGCTAACAGTGGGGTCATACAGGTTATTACTTTTTAACTTAATAAATGAATCATTAAAAATGGTGAGTATGGTTTGATAATCACCACGTCTTGTAGAGCATCTGGCAATGCCGATGTAAGTATTATGGGGCTAAGTAAAACACTGTCTTAGCCTGTCATACTGTCATGTTTTGTTCTTGTTTGCTCCAACATCCAAGTTCTGCTTTAGGTACTACACACAGAAGAATTATGCTCTCCTGGAGTAACTAATAATTGTATTTATGGTGTAGGTAAGGGCCGTGGCACAGTCAATCTCTAATAAGTAAGTCGAAGGATTTAAGGCTATATTACTGTTGTCGCGCTCGATACAGCGAAGTCTGGTGATATTTAGAATACTAACCAAATTAAAGTCAATGCAATTTTTCAGAAACAATCTAGAAAGTAATCTCTATGCTTGTATGTTGTCGGATTTTCGTTAAAATGTATAGTTTTAAAGTTACAGTGCCTCAAAGATTTCCATACGAATCTTAAATTAATCCTAGCATTAAAAATGTATTTTTAACGAAAATCTGATAAAAATACAAGCATAGAGATTTGTTTCTAGATTGTTTCTACAAAATTTCATTGACTTTAATTGGTTATTATTGAAAATATCACCAGACGTCGTTTGTATGCAGCGCGCATTTACGCATTCGGAATAAACTTCTCTCAACGAACGAAATCAATACCTGAGAACAGTTTTGTTCAGATTTAATGATGATGATGGGTTCCAAGTCATCGATACTCCATTCAAAATTTTGCATTACAAAAACACATTTGAAACACTTCCTTTCACTTATTCTTAGAACAGCTTTAGTAACGTCCAAGATATGTCGGATAGTACCTATATATGTATCCAATAAATTGATTACATTTGGTAATTAGAATTAGCCAGAAAGCTAAATAGGAATCGGAAAATCTCGTCGGCCTTATTTAGAATGAAGTATAGCGTCTTCTAATCTTGATAGAAAAGCAGTTAGGTACGCAGGATTGATACAATTTAAGAGCATAAGTATACGCGCTAAACACATATGCACTGCACTCTCCTGTCCTTGCCTTACCCTTCTATGTCTGATGGAACGGAAGACCAATACGATCATAGGTGAGGTCAGATGCAGTGGCTGTAAGTAGCTTGGTCTTAGTCTGTCTCAATACCAACCAAAGTTTAGTAACAGCCCAAGTAGCACATAAACTCTATAGTAGGTAGCTTCTGTAGAGCTTTTGTGTTACTAGGAAGACAGTGTTCCAAAACTTTAGTCTTTGTTTTGGTTGTGTCCATTTGTGTTCACTTCCGTACAGAACTATGTAACATAGGTATATCTGGGTCCGTCCAACAGGCAGCACAAAGGAAATTATGTTGGATACTAACGTTACTATGTCTGAGATAAGCTCCATACATCTGAGCAAAAGTCCTCAATATCAGCATCGCTTTGGATTGTTAGATCTAACCTAACCTAACAAAAGTTATATTATGGTCTGTAAGAATTCATCTACAGGGTGTTAGGGTAAAGAGTTGCATTACTTTAAGGGGTGATTGTATACATTATACTGATCAACTTTCCCTAAGAAACACGGAGGAAATTCGGAAAAAAAAATCGACTTTTCATACAAACGTTCAATCAGCTGATTGCAGATTAGTATGAAAAGTGCAAAATTTTGTTTGATGATTTCCTATAGGTTTCTTAGGGAAAGTTGATCAGTATCATGGGTACAATCACCCGTTAAAGTAATGCAACTGTTTACCCTAACACCCTGTATAATATGGTTCACATACAATCCACCACTGTGACCTACTGCTGATTGATGAAAGCAAGATAGTCAACGTGTGTTTGTAAAAAGCTGAATTATGCAGCAACTTTTGTTGTTGATCGTACGTTTCTTGTTTTCTACCAACGTTTTCCAGTACACCACATAACAATTTTAAAACAGAAGGAAGTTCTCTCCACCGATGCATCGATCAATTCGCCAATAAAAAAGAAAACCTAATAGCTCTTAGTGAATCCAACTTACTTTCCGCTAGAAAATGTTCCTTTAAGGCGATGAGGTACTAGATTGACAACACACGTTTTGGAAAAAATGTGCACTTCACAATTTGAATCTAATAAAAAAGGCTAAATAAAGTATGACACAATGTTTCATTACTTTTTACAACAATCAAATCAGCCCACATCAACCCACTGCTAAGTACAGTACAAGCCTTATTACTGCGCCACTCCTCACGGTCCTGTGCCAATCTGATCCATCTCTGACCCGCAACCCTTTCAATATCGTCTGACCACCGCTTTGATGGTCTGCCTACTGACCTTTTTCCTTCTCTTGGCCATCATTCCGATATTGCCTTGGTCCTCGGCCGTCTTCCCTTCTAGCAAACTTTTCACATAATACAATTATTGTAATTTATTAATACTCTAAAAACTTCGATGGCCTTTTAAAGAATTTTGGTAGTGTTTTGGTAAAATAAAGTATCGCGTATAAGCATCGTATAAGGTAAATAAATACATAGGAAGGTATATGGCAGGAAATAAATGCTATAAGTACAAACAAAACTTGCTCAAAAGACCGCCCCGTCAAGATTTGTAACGTGCCTTTTGTGCCATCTCATAGCCTTAATAGCGGACCGTGCAAGTTTGTTTCGTTATTTGTAAATTGTTCAAAGTTGACAATGATGAACTTCACTGTTAAGAATTCTTTGTCAAAGTTATGTGAATTATTTGTACGGCGGGTGTGAAGAGCGGGGTGTGGGGGAACGGGCCGTGTCTTCATTATTCACCTGCATAATGTCTCAGGAGTTTGAACCGAAACTTTTGCAGAGCAGAGGTGCATATTAATAGCCAACTTGTTTTGCCCGCGTATCGCTTGTTTTTGTAGGTGTGATTTCTCTACTTGCGCACGACTTGACTTGGCTTTTTTTTATACTTAGTTATTTCTCGTAACGATCGCTGTCTGAAAAGTGCCGGGAGAGGTCAGCGAAGGGTTGTCGCACGAGAAAAAAAAACTATAGAGTCAAGTAGAAAAGGCATACTTGTCTACTATAGGTACATCTCTGGCCATATTTCACTGAAATGAGATATAGGGAGTAAATAAACAAAGACTCTTGCGGATCATTAAAAACATTAACAAAAGTGTAACGTAAGTATGTATGTATGTGACTATAGGTATTTATAGGGCTTTGTTTGATTTAGTTAAAAGATGTTCCTAAGTTTAGGTGAAATAAGAATTTTTATCTTACAATTCGATCTTTTAGAAATCCATCTTATAAATGAAAAAGTTAGCATCATAAAAGAACTAGTATCATATTTCGAAGTTACTATTTTAAAAAATACTCAGAATTACTAACAGGACTTAAAAATAATAGTCCAAGTAGCAAGCAATCTAAGCAAGCTTTATCAAATAAGATTAAGCCTTAGCCAATTCTCCTTCTGTCGTCTCGATGGCATTGATTTAGATTTGCTATCGTGATGCAGAGATGCCACCCAGCATTAGAGGCTCGCTGGTTGTCCAGGGTGCACCGGATTTATCAGGGGTTTTCAATACGTCGTTCGGAGAAGCTATTCAAAAAAGTCCATTAAAAAAGCCAAACCTAAAGGACCACAGACCAGCTAGTAACTCGTTGTTATTTCTGTGCAGTGCTCGCAGCAGAGTCCACGGAGTTATCAAGTCGGGCCACACTCGCTGACCCCACGCCTACTAAGCTTCCAAGTACGTCTCTCTTTCTCTTATTATAAAAGAAAAGGAGCTACAATAAGATCTCAAAAACTTCTTCGTTTGAGCGTTTGAGAAGAGTGTACGAAAAAGCGCCTGATTTATAGGCCTCAACTCGCTTAGAGTTAACCCTGTTAGATGTGGCAAAAACGACTTCAAAAGTGAAATTTTAAATGTTTGAATATGTACCTGTCAAAACATGTTGTCTTTTTCGTTCACGTCCATTAGTAGGTAGAGCGAAAGGGACCACCTGCTTTGCAAAAGTGCAAAGATTCAACGAGGAGTAATTTCTTTTTTCGGAAACAAAACTTCCTACTTAATTTAAACTTGTGTATTTACTGAAGTTTTGTTCAACTGGAGGTTGAATGAGATCTTATTCTAGTTATTGTACTGTAAACCCTACCCACAATGTAATAAAGCACAGAATCTCTAGCAACCAGCACAAACCCCGTACTCCTTTTTAGTTCAAAACATTTGTGTCCATTGTTCAATGAATGAATGAAATATACTTCCCAATCTGAATAGTCCACATTGACTTTAGGTTCGCTTATACAAGCCTATACGACGAAATGAAAAATAAACACAGAATATCAAAAAATATCAAATTTTATGTAACGCGACGAGTGGACGGAAAATGGAAACCATTTTTATTTGGCGTTTTTCCAATACTGACACCCTGGCACTGAAGAGATCCTATCACAACCATCCCATTTTCGATAAAAGTTTCCCTTTTACCACGATTATTCCAGGTTTTACACTTTTATACTGTGCATTCTGTTGTCGGTCACAATCAAACGAGTGCTCGAAAATTGAATGTTTTATTTTTATATTTTCACCTCAAAACATTGAGCATGTTTGTGAATAAAATTTTGTTTTGATTGTTTATTGGTTAATTTCACAAGCCTCTAGTGTAAAATTAAATACGTTACATATCGTTGGGGGTGCTTCAGACCATCAAAGTAACACATTTCACTATGGAGCCAAAATCAAAATCGAAAAAAAAACTGCTGTTCCATACATTTGGGTCGAGTAGCCGTTGACGTTTTCTATAGAAAAGCAGATTTTTTTTTCGCGGTGTTTATTCCATAGTGAAAGTTGTTCTGTTTAATGGTCTTAAGCTTTAATATGTGTATTTTACACCCTGTATACTCGACAACTTTTTTAGACATAAAATTGAACTTTATTGTCATAGGAACTTTTTATAATGGTTCAAATTCAGGTCTGGATGGTCACCGCCCCAAAAAAATGTATTCTGACGTAGTAAAAGTACTAAAGTTCCTAAAAACCTATGGCTACAAGTTGGATCCAGACCAGTAAGGTAATTTAATTATACTAGTATTTATGTATATCTATTGAGAAAAGGATTGAATGCCTGTATACGGAAAGATGTACCCGACGGTACGATTTCGATCCAGATTCATTAGTACGAATTCAATCTAGATCGAGTAGAACCACCACTCTCCACATTAAAGGCGCTATTAACTACCTACAAGCTTACACCACATGTATAACAAAGTTTTATCTCCTAAAAATAAGCTTCACTCGTAATAAAGTTCCTAATCGAGTCGTAGGCGGCAAAGAGCCACCGTGCAAGTTTTAATGGCCTGGCAGCGGCTACCGCCCTGCCGCAGGTAGAAAACACCTAAGCCGACGACTGCAATGGATTTGGGAAAACCTAGGCTATTTAGTTAAATACTTACTTAAACCCGAATTATAATCACTTTGCGTTTCGACGTGGTCAGAAACATTGCTACAACTTCCTACAACAACACACGGTAATAGTTATTGGTTATACAAGAGTGCAAAGTTAGCGAGGGAATCAAAAGAGTACGAGGTGAAAAATCTTTGCACTCGAGTGCAACACATAACTTTTCATCCCACCTCAGCGAGGAAATGACTAAATGCAAAAAAAAAGGTTGAATGATAAATTTGGCACCATGGAGGGAGAAGAAGGTTTAATGATGTTTGGAATTCACAAACTTAGTGCACACGATGTTCTAAATTCAATTTACTTTATCCTATAGTGGATAAAAACGTGGTTTGCACTCAGATATCGAGGAGCAAAAATACTCTTTCCGAGATGGGGGATGGCAATTTATTATATTCAAGGTTTCAGGATCTATTTTTTTTTAAATGGCTTCGACTTCATTTCGCCTTGTAACATAATATATGCACACAAATGCACACACCATAGAGACTACGATTTTGACACTTGATTCGCCTCTTCCACATTACATTACATACATATTTTCAAATAAAACGAGAGAACTAAAAATACTTCTAAATTAGCTCCGTTAACTTTTAGATTCTGACGACCCCTAATAAGATTAGGGTTGTGATTTTATGTGTGTATTTGTAGTCTTATAAATATTTAGACATACAACGTGTTAATGAATAAGCGCAAAACCTCATACACCTTAACTGATTTATAACGAACTAATTAAATTGAAACAATAATTGCATTATTTTGACCTACATTCATCTCGTTTTGGTAGTAAGTAGGGTGAGAGTGCCTGTGCGGTGGGTTGAGATCGAGTTCAGTAAATTTCAAATTTTACAAACAAATAATTTAATATTTTGAAAAAAATGACGTATGTTGAAAACATGATAATTCGATTCTGCTCTCGATTCTAAGCAAACTACTTTCTAGTTTTGTGTTAATTCATTAACACGTTGTATAAAGGTTCGAACTAAATTACTGAATTATCTCTGCTCCATTAAAACTCCTCATATTTTTCATGTGCATAATACATTTAGCGAACTTCTCTAAGCATTTAGCTATGTAAAGCACGTCAGTTTTCTTCTCGTTAACCAGCCAAGCGTGATATCCAATGCTTTTGAATCCCCCTTTGTCTCTGAAGTGAAAGCATTTTCTTTTCCAACTTTCGAGGCGCACCTGCGAGCGAAAGAAGCTATTTTCGGCACGCAGATAAACTTTATGAATCCAGATGAGACTTTAAAAATTTACGAAGCAAAAATTTTATCAAAAAATAACTTTTTGCTGAATTAGGCACAATAAAACCGTGCCGGGATAAACATTTCAGATGTAATTTAAAATCACACAAAAGAACATCCCTTCTGTTCATCAAAGTACAAAAAATACATTACAATTCACGAGAAATTCTGTTAGAGTGTTAACGTAAAATAAACGGGTTACTATACCGTCACCTTATCGCGGTTTTTCAGCAAAATTAAAGCTGAAAACAAAAGAGGGATTTGGGGTCGCATGGAGGGTCGTGGTGCTCGGTACTATAAACAAGTGTCTACACACAGAGCGACCGAGCGTGTCGTAATCCGGCTTGATTGATGAACACGACTTTGCTTATACTGAAAATGAACGTTGAAATATTTCAGCCTTCTCCATGAAATTGACACATACGGATTTTAGTTCGTTTTAACTGATTTCATTTGTTTCAATTATCATATTTTACACCCACCTTTTACTGAACGTTTTCTAAGCCTTAACTTATAGACAATAATAAAACCGTATACTTGATAATGAACACCGTTTGCCATTATAGATTAGATAACTGACCGTTATAGAAACTAATCGTCTTTGTCTAAGAATTTTCGTTGAAATCGGGAAGCTGGCTGGAGACCAGACTGCCTCACAAGTGGTGCAACATGAAATACTCCTTGGCGTCCTTCTTTTGTAAATTCCCGTCGTTGTTTCTGCCGTCCACTTTGTCCCTTTCTAATCCAAGGACAAAAATTGATAGACGTAAAATCAGAAACATCGACGACGGACACGTATGAAAGAAGTACGAAAGGAGGACGAAAATTCCATGGTCAATTTTCGTGTTCACATGCTTGTAAGGAGGTTATGGATCCATTGGTTTAAATCCATGGATGAAATTTATAGTTTCAAAGTTACAGTGGCTTAAATTTTCCATATAAAATCTTTTAACGGAAATCTGACAAACTAAAGGCACAAAGATTAGTATCTAGATCGTGTTTAAAAAATTTCATTGACTTGAATTATAACCTGTAACTAGTCCTGTCTCACTCTACAGGTCTTGTACGCTTGACGTCCAATCCATACAGAGGGGTGAATGGCAATAGGTTAGGTATACCGTGTAAACTTCTTGGTCACATCTCATTAGACTTGCCGCCATTTTGTGAGCAGTCAATGCGAGACTTGAAAACCCTAGCGATGTCACGCTGCTAGCTCGTGAAAGAATGTTAGTTTATGTAGCAAGATTGCTTGTACGTTGTACGGTAGTTTATGCATTTCGGTAACTTCAAGGATTGTTTTTCGAAAAGAACACTATCTTGAGCCACCACTGGAGCTTCGTTGTAGGCCCGGGAGGGGGAAACCAGTAATCGACGAACGACATGACTCCCCAATAGCAGACCTACAACGCGACTCCAAAAAGGAAGCTTTCATGTCTAGTGAGTCGGTTCATTTTTGTTTGCACGCGCGCCGTTGTGACAGTTGGTAACGGACGGCCGGGTGCGAATAACTTTGCACCTTATTTCCGTGCAGATAGAGTCATTATTAATTTAAATCTGTTTTCAAAGTGATTCTTCTGTAGGGGAAGTACTAGTATTTATTCTATGGTATAACCTATTCTCAATAGGATATTACTTCGTTTGTATGCAGTGCACTCGATCCCGCTGCAAGAATTTTCCTCTTAAATACTGTTTACGACAGCGACCCAACATAAGTCATGTCTGTCTGTGTGTCACAGAGACACTCTTAGCATTGTAATGTTTCTTCCACTCGACAGTTATTGTGGGTCTCTAGAGACTTCCTTGTGCAGAAGTCAAGTGACGATATATTTTACTTTTACACCAGTAAAAATGGTGAAGCTGAGTTTTTTATAAGAAAAGTTGCCATGTTAAAAACTGTGGCAATCAAATCGTAAATGTGTATTCAGAAAGCATTAATATGTGAGTAGTTTAAATGCCTGTTCAAATTAATTTTAATACGAACAGTTCTCACAAAAATTTGCATTCACAAACTCGATTCGATAACGATTCGAAAGATCGATTAAACCGCATCGAAATCGGTCCACCCGTTTGGGAGTTATGATGCCATAGACAGACAGACAGACATACGCCTCAAACCAACAACACCCCTCGGTTTCGCGTCGAAAATTAACAATAGCTGTATAATTTGAATAGATAGCTTACTTAATTAAGTACGGTATTTAATTAAAACAATAAAAGCATTTAAAAATATACAATTAGTGTCCGCCATATTCTGATTAAGATGACGTCGTAATGACGTCACGGCGTCATCGCGGCGAATCAATAACTAACGCAATTTTTAAACCCTTAATTTTTGCCACAAGATAAGAGCAGATCAATTTAAGTACTTTAACCTCGTTAAGGAGTGTTGCTAAATGGAACTTTTAATAGCCGGTAATAATCCCGCCCCAAGGCTAGGGCTGCCAGATGACTGTTCCGTAAAGACGGATTTCACCATAGAGAAATCCGAACATTGCTGTGTTCCAAGACCGGACATATGTGCGGATTTTGCTTAACTTTATGAGCGTGAGACCAGCCTTGCGCGGGATAAATATAAGCGGCGTCAGACGCGGGCGAGGTGCCGACGAAGCGCGGGCGCGGCGCCGCTCATTACGTGTTTCATATGAATTGTATAGAAGCGGCGGGGCGCGGGCGAGTAAGCGGCGTGCGAGTAGCGTCCGAACCCCGACCGCACCCCGCCCGCACCACGCCGCTTGTATATGTCCCGCACCCCGCCGCTTCTATACAATTCACATGAAACACATAATGAGAGGCGCCCGCACCTCACCGGTACTTCGCCCGCGCCTGACGCCGCTTTTATTTTTCCCGCGCCTAAGGGACCAGCTCGATTGCATTTTTGAGTCTAGCTAAAACCCTAGTAATATCTTTTTCAGCCGGAATCTACCAAAGCGGAGCGGAACAGAGATGTGTAAAATCAAAGAAATCTAAAAACTAAATTTTTCTGTCAAAAAGAGAGGTAGGTAAATTTAGCAATTCGATTGTATGATTGTCCACATCTCTGCTATGCTCCGCTCTCCTTTGGTGGATACCGGGCCTAATGACATAAAAATCGATAGAATCGCACGATGTAGGCCTATTAAGTTTCAACTTGCCTTGCTCGATTTGTGCTGGGTGATTACGTGCGAATCTAGGCAGATGGTTTCCGCAATTTCATTGTCAAAAAGCCTAAGAATAGCCAGACAGCTCGGACCTGTGAATATAAAAAGTCGAACATGTCCGGGTAAAGTTGGACGCTTGGCAACCCTATCCGCGTCTTTGGAAAATGTCGAGTGACTTTAGAACGACCCCTGCATTTTTCCCAGAGGGCGCTTAGATTTATTAATCTTGCCTCGGTTAGGTTTTTTAATTCTTTCTTTACTAGATAAGGTTAACGGGGCTTTAATTATCTTGGTTAACTGAAATTGTTCAAAATAAAAGAGGTTCATTAGAACAAGTTGTAAACAAAGTTTAAAGAGCTGCACACTATATTAACAGATAGGTATATGTTGTTTTAGAATTACTGGTATCATCTCTACAGCTAAAATAACTTTACCACGTATGTTTTAATAGAACAAACTAGTAGTAGCCAAGCTAATTTGAATTTTTCTGATCAAAATTTATAATTAAAACATATCATCCCTTGGTGACATCGAAAATTGTAGTTACTACACTAAATTCAAGAAAAAGAAACAAAATGAATCCACATAGGTTAATTCACGAGAAATAATTAAGTAATTTATATAACACAGGGTTACATTTAAATCGTTCGCATACTTTTAATCTAAGACTCTACATTGACTCTACACATAAAACATCCTGTAATAGCAAAAAGAAAGTAAGTTGTTCCATACTAAACTGCTGGAATAGCAGTTTTTTCTTAGCATTTTAGGTTTACTCCAAAAAGTTGTTCAGTCTGATGTTGTCTTAGTAATTTAATAAGAATGCCAAAGATTTCAACTTCACCTATCTCAAACTAAATAGGTGGGTATTTCGAGCCAACCTTTCTTATCTGAGTTCAGTCTACTAACCCATCAACACCTTACAGAGTGCGACCGCACGTTCGTGAGCCGCGGCGGCGCGAGCAACGGGACCTTCCACGCGCCAGAGCTGATCAACCCGAGCAATCAGAGCCGCCAGTGCCTCTACACGTTCCTGGCAGCCGCGGGTCAGCGCGTACTGGTCGAGTTCCGCTCGTTCGAACTGCGAGGGAAGCCGCCAGAGTATGTACCTACAGTTTATATGACCTGCTTGTGGAATCTTGTCATGAGCCGTCAGCGCTAGAAAGACGGCAATGGAAGGCAGCATAGGGCCAATATGAGGAAACTCACTTAAATAATATCAAATCAGGTTTGGACAGGATCTGGACAACTGGAGTCAACAGTCCTTTTGTCAGCGCTTTCTGGTCGAGTTCCGAGAGTTTCCTTAGTCACAGTTTTACTAGTAGAAAGAGGATTTTAAGCATAATGGCAAAATAACTCAATTTACCAAAACTATTCAGTTGGTATTTGCAAAAAGATGTCGATATATGATCTGCAAGCGAAATTGTCAACCAGAGCGGTCTTCCTAGTTCTCCTCGTAGTGCTATTATCATATATTATTTAATAGTTACTACGTACACTGGATACGCACGCGCAATATGGTGCAGCTTCAGCGGCCGTAGTATGGCAGTGTGATAAAGCGCTATCGCGACTTAGCTCTCTTTGTATTTGCAATCGAACGAACGAAGATAAAAGGCGCGATATAGTTGTATCACGCGTAACATGCTTCGGCTTTTGGTAGCGGTCTAATAATCACTCTTGTAAAACATATTCTACTAACGTTCGTTACATAACGTTCTTACATACATTATACAAAACGCGTAACTGTAGCGATCACGATGCTTTCAAAATAAGGTCGTAATCCTCGGAGTGGTCAGAGGCCTTGTACATTTTTAAGCTCGCTGTTGCTACAAGGTCCACTTTAAACACAATTATTTAAGGTTTCTGGTATATACATACAAGTTACTATGTCCTTGCCTTATGTATTAAGGCTCTATCGCTCGATTTTACTGTAAAATTGGGTAACTTTGTAACCATTTTATACTATGGCACTCTTTAAGCAGAAAATAAAACAGAACAAACTGCAGGATATTAGAAGTGACTTGGTTTTTCTTAAAATGTATTATAATTTATAAAACTGAAGTAAAATAAATCTAAAGAAATTCCTTTTTTTTCAGTTATAACCATTTTACTCTTACGTTGTTGATCGGAAGAAAATGAAAATTTACAATATTCTTTACAATACAACATAGAATGATTTGGTTTACTTATTTTTTGAAAAATTCATCGAATTTTGCAAAGTAAACGGCTAAATTCTAACCGGAGCCACGCGCTCGTTCACATCGATTAGTATGGAGAGTCGTGTTCCCGGGCGGATACGCTTTAACTTACAATTTGTTTCGTCCAATAACAATATATATTTATTTTTCAGTGGAGCCGCCGTGGGGGAGCTTCCAGCGTGAGTAGTTTGTATATCTCTTTCATTCTTATTTATTTCTTCCGTAAATAATAGAGACACAAACATGTTTTTATCCTGAGAGTTATAGACAGGAGAATTTGGGTCAAACTTTTATGAAGAACCTTGACTGTTCGTTGATTTATACATCCTCAGGATATCTGGCAGGAAAACATACGTTGTTCTATAAATTTAGACATGTCTTGAGATGTAAATATAGACTAATCTTAATACTAACCATCATCATCATCAACCTATATTACTTCTTAATGCAAAGACTTCGGTAATCGTTTCCAATTGCAAAGCTGCACTACGCCAACGAGCGAAAAACTGTACCTATTGCATAAAAAACAAAATGTTAAATGTTCCACTATTGGCTAACTAGAACGATTGCAGAAACTTCAATTTTACAATGAAACTTGCTATTCCTAGCATCCTAGATGAACATTTCCAGGTCGCTACTGCCTTTTATAGGTCAAGCGCAACTAAAATGTGACAAAGAGAAAATGTTTAGGCAGAATAATTTTAAAAGGTTCTTCACGAATTCGTAACATTTGTGTGGGATATTAGTGCCTTATTTAAGAAATTATTATTCTGTTTTGGTTTTTGTTAACGTCTACCTACCCATATGGTGAAAATAAGGATAGTCTATAGATAGAAGGAAGTCTACCCAATTGCACTTGGGTCGTAGGGGCTCTAGTGCGTAGAACATAATACTTCGATGGATATACATATACATAAATACATATACCTACTCATGACTGTGTCCCGTTGGGGTAGGCATGAGACCATTGATCGCAATCGGCTACGATCCTGAGACACCTCTTCCACAGTCAATCTGTCGTTTCATACACGTTCTTTGGTTTCGGGAAAATTTGATCGGGCCATTCTTAAGTACGCTGCCAATTTGGTCCCCATATACGTATATCTAGAGCAACCCCTTTCGACTTTACCAAACACACTCGCTTTACATATTTCATAGGTACTTTAGTCTGCTAGCGCTTATCCTTTCCACATGACCAAAGCATCTCGTTTGATATAAATGTATTGTCGAGTGGGGCAATCCCGACAGGGGTGATTACGTCAAATGGCTATAACTTTTGTTCTATGAGCTCTTATTAAGCGGCGACGTGAAAGTAGGTATGTACCAAAGAAATTAGCTTTTTATGAATTAACTGGATAAGTGCTTATAGATCAAAAGTTATAGCCATTTGACGTAATCACCCCGCTGGGGGAAAATTGCCCCGCTTGACTAATTTGTTTGATTGCCGCAGATGCATGCACGAGCACATGGACATCTACTCGGAGATGGCGTCGCCGGAGCAGAGCGAGCTGGTGAACTCGGCGTTCGGCGGGCGCTACTGCGGTCCGATCCCGCCGCGCCGGCGCGTCTCCCTGCACCGCGCGGTCGCTCTCGCCTTCTCCACCGACAAGCCCTACACACCACCCACGCTCTTCGCAGGCAGCTACTACTTTATCAACGCAAGTATGTTGTTTCTCATATTGAACGAATCTATTCAGAGAAGCCGAGAAACCTTGGTGGTTTAGTGGCGTGTAAGCGATGCCTGCCGTGCAGAAAGCGAAAGGTCGATCCCCATCTAGGCAGGCTCGTATCAATGAGTTTTTCGGGATTTATATACGGTGACACCTCTTCGAAGACGGAAAATATCGAGAGGAAACCTGCATCAAAGTATAATAAATTTACTTTGCCTGCATTCTTCAATTTCGATGTATGAATGGTAGGTAGGTCTTCATAGCACACTCGAAGCAAAGTCTAAATTGGTCCCATTTAAGTCCTCCATGTCGCATGAGCAAATGAACGAAATCCGCAGGTCGGATTTTGCGCACTATAAAATTGTGTCTGACGAGTAACAGAACTCCTTATGCGATGTATTTTGTTATAATTTTTATTTACTCATGAATGAACTGGTTGAAGCCTCATACATTTGAAATACTAACTGTCATGTGCCATTAGAAAAACATTTATTTTGAATGAATCTTCTAAATCCATAAAATTTCTCTCAACAGCGGAGTTCGAAGTGGGAACACCAGTACCGAACACACTATGCTCGTTCGTGATCGACGCGAGCAAACGCAAGACGGGCTTCCTTCTCTCTCCGACGTACCCCGGCATCTACCCGAAGGACATAACCTGCAACTACCAGTTCGTCGGGCAGCCAGGGCAGCGGATACGTCTGGAGTTCAGAGACTTCGATCTGTTTTTCGGCGGGCCTCAGTAAGTTGTTTACCAGATTGTTCTTAGCAACAGCTAGATCCTGATATTAAGGGCAGATCTGAACTGAGCTACAATCTATATCGTATCTTTTTGGACCAACTGCCACAAATTTTGCCAATAAATGTTAGATGTCTTGAGTAGTGTTTTTTGACTGGGTCAAAGTCGTTTGAGAAATAAAAATAGATAGGTACTTAGGATCACTTTATGTATTCAGGTGATAATAAGCTTCTGATATCGGTCTGTATCTATTAAGTACACGTTATCTTTTTAACTTAAATTTTTATTTTGACTCTACCCTTAGGACCTTACCACCGCATGATTTAAAAAGTAATACTTTGCTACCAGTTGCCCATTCGACTGGGTGCGCGTGTACGACGGTCCAGACAGTTCATCAGCGGTGATCGGCACGTACTGCGGCCAGCAGCGCAATCTCGTGCTGTACTCCAGCGACGAGCGGCTCCTCGTCACCTTCTACTCGCTGCCGCGCGCCGCCAACACACAGAACCGCGGCTTCAAGGGTATCTTCGAGTTTTCAGAGAGTTTTGTTAAGTTAGGTGAGTTGGTAATCTTCTTCTTTCGTGTCAGGATGAGCTGTATCGCATGACAATTACTGTAGAGTCACAGATTACTAGTTACTTCGTAACAGATACATCACTTCCTTAGAAAACGATAAGTTTTCACGCTTTAATCATTTACTGCCAGAGGGTACAGGCGAAAATGTATCTGATAGCGGTAGACTCAAGCGTTGTTACTGCTTCGTACAGCGCACGACGGATGCAACGTTGCCGTCTGGAGCGAGTGGCAGAATTCATACAAGCGTATCGCCTACGATGCGCTTGTATGAATTAACTTATCTCGGTTCCTACGGCCGAGTGACCGAAGCCTGCGGCCGTAGTATGATGTGTGCGATATAGCTATATTACGCCTTTTATCTTATTCATTCGCACGCAAATAGAAAGAGAACTTACGCGCCATAGAGCTATATGACGCTGCCATACTACGGCCGCTGGTAGTGTACAGATTATCCAGTCAGTAATGGCTGACTAATCTGAATAATCAAGGCTGACTGCCTACACAGTTGTTAATTATGAAATCGATTAGCTTTATACATCGGTTTCCGATTAAACTTCAACCCGATTACAATTATCTCTGCAACTCGCTGGAATGTGATGGCCCTTCGCTTCCCCCTCCGCGTCAGTACAGACTTAATAATCATATCAGTACGGTTAGCATCATCGTTACGACACTCGTCTCAATAATTTGGTACACACTGTTTCACACCGATCCAGAGCGACGATATAACGTATTGACCCCAGGTGCACAGATAAATTGACCGGGTGACCGGAAGCTGATTCTCTTTCTAATTTAATGTTCTTAAATTTTTCTTCCAGATTTTATAAGTAAACACGACGCCGAGCACATTAGGGGCTCGGAGTGCGACCAGAAGATCCTTAGTAAAAAGGAATCTACTGGATTCGTGTACCATCCAAATTATCCATTCCCCTATATACCAAAAGTTGTTTGTAGGTAAGTGGTCGAAACAAATATAATAGAAAGTTTTAGAATCCGAACATTTCTTTTTCGAATGCCTTTTACTCAGCCTAGCTTGACAAATATGATACGAAAAAACACAGGTACCTAGTACAGTGGCTGCGTTCAGAATTAACCTAAAAGTTCAGGGTCTGAATCTCCGCGTTCCTGAAAGTCACCGTTGAGACAGGTGGGGCAAGATCGTCAAAGTATTTTTCAATATCTAGGGTACCTAGGATACTCAACAAGAAATCCTGAGTAATAAAATATTTCAAGTATTTCCTACAACTTGCCTCTGTCTGAAGATATTGAAAAGTTAGACATAAAAAAAAACAAATATTTCGACGACGACACTACCGACCGACGTCGACCTTTCGATGAAAAATCTTACCCCGCCGGAAAACTTGCCCCAGGCCCCAACAGACTTTACATTTTCAAATTGATACTGTTAAACTAATGGTGATGTAACTGTTTCAGATATTTTATATATGGTATGCAAGATTCACAAAATTTGGAACGAGTACGGCTCGAGTTCCAGAACTTTTCTATACCAAAGGGAGAGCATATGAAACCTGAGTAAGTAAATAATTATTCATTAATTAGTATTACACTGAGAAGAGAACCCAGGTACAAATACGTGAGATCACTCTCTCTGAAACGATATTTTGGTTTATTTTATACTCATGACCTTTCCTGCGTCATCCTATTATTTTGATAGTCCGGACCCTACATTGACCTTAGAATAGTTACATTTTTTTCGTCGCTAACGCTATGAAACAACTAGCGTTTGCCTGCGACTTCGTCCGCGTGTAATTATAATATCGAAAAATCCTTTCCTCCGTAGAATATTATATATTCCAAATTTCATGTTTCTATCTTCAGCGGTTTAGGCTGTGCGTTATCTTTCAGTCAGTCACGGACTCACGGAACTGTTTTAGAAGTATAGATTAAAAAGAATGTTATGCTATATGTGCTGTTATGTATACTAAAAGAATAAATGATTAATTTCAGTGGTTCATGCCCAGATGGATATTTGAAGGTTTACCTAAGAGGGCAGGAGGCGACGGACTCGTACGACAAGCACGACGCGGAGTTGTGCGGGGAGGGGGAGCTGGGCTTCCCCCCGCCGCTCCTCTCCGACGGACCGAGGCTCGTCATGGTGTTCAGCTCGGGGGAACATCAGGGCAGGGGGTTCAAGGCCAAATACACTTTTGAGACTGGTGAGTCATAAAATATCTTCAATAGCTTGGATCAAGAGGTAAAGCACGTACGATAGTGACTGAGAGTGAGAGAAAACTACACCACTGCATATTGTTTACTTTACTGCCTACCTCCAAACAACCGAGAGGGGGTGAGGTCGTATCTTGTGTGAGGCAGGAATTAAGAAAAGATACGACAAATATTCTTTATTTGCACACCAAAATATACAAAAACCAAGAAGGGATTGTACTTACTGTATTTAATAAGTAAATACTCATTTTTATGCTGTGTCTGATGTTATAATTATGGGGGGACTGCCATTTTTTAATCAGTTTCTCTTCTCTACCACATCGAAAGTGACGCCCAGCTCCTCTCCCAAGAGGATTATGAATCATAATGAGGAGGCAATGTCCAGGATCTAGTGAACTCGTTGTGACTATTTTCTTGTACATACCTACATCAAACTGAACTCTGGTTTGGCAGTCCTGCTTGGTATCCACAGCACTAACAGAGTCGCCTGGTTGAAGAATAGTGATTCGTCTTCTACCTTTTCAAATTGTCTAGCTCTAGAATTGTTATATCTTTTATCACCATTCTGTGTTTTGGCAGTTATGTCCTCATGGTGTCTTTACATTTTCAATGATCACAGATCCCTGAAACTACATTCCACCTTGATTACAACAAGACAACTGTATGAAAAGTGGATGATTTGAGTACCTTCCTCTCTCCACAGAATACCGTGTACCAGGCACAGCGGCGCCGGGCGGTGAATGCGCCTTCACGTACCGTTCGGAGGCTAAGAAGAGAGGGGAGTTCAACTCCCCCCGCTACCCCTCCAACTACCCCTCGCACACCAACTGCACGTACACGCTGGACGCGACGCCCAACGAGCAGGTCACCGTTGTGTTCGACCACTTCAAGGTCAGGGCTGATGCGTGGAATGCTACCGCTGGGTTGTATGGGTAAGTGGGATAAATAATTATTGCATCACAATTTATCAGTAGTTCTGATTTTTCAGTAGGGCAGTGGCTGTTTGATAGGACACTACCTTCTTTCATCGACGAATAGCTTAACGGTATTATCATCATCTTTATCAGTCTATATTAATCCTACTACAATTGTAGACTTGAGTATGTTTGTTGAATATTTGAGTTGAGATTTAGTTGATTATGAATGTTTGTGATGAACCGTTTTGTAAAAAGTTTGATCCTTATACCGGTATGAATACTCAAAAAATTATAATAGCTTCAGAAAGAGTGTAAAAACATTTATTTGTAGCTCCGACACACATACAATCTCATCTTAGTAGTAGTCTACACTACTACTACAATCTCATCTTTGTAGTAGTCTACACTACTACTACGATAAGATTTTATGTGTGTCGGAGCTACATATAAATGTTTTTTTCACTCTTTCTGAAGCTATTATAATTTTTTAAGTATTCATATAATCACCGGTATAAGGATCTAACTTTGCTAAACGGTTCATCACAAACACTCCGCTCTTTAAACTCGTGATTTCTAAGTTATGAATGAAAATTGTCATCGTAATTGGAACAACTAGGTATACCGAAAGCAAATCTCCTAGTAAATTTGCTTATAGGAACAGTGACCTAGAAGAACACGTCACGTCACATCATGGAATGATGACATTTCGACTTCTAGCAAAAAGTGCAATTGAATTCATTTGCATCTAAGACTACGCCATCAAACTGAAAACCTTTTACTATGGGAGCAAACCTGAAATCGCAAAAACAAACTGTTGTTTCATACATTTGAGTCAGCGTTGCAGTTTAGGATGAAAAAGCAGATTTTTTTTAAATTTACATTGTTAGTTTCTCTCTGTATATAAAGTATTACCGTACGTTGTAGCGGTGCGACGTGCAGCGAGGACTGGGTGGAGGCGTGGTGGACGGGGCGCGAGGGGTCGCGCGTGCCGCTGGGCCGGTGGTGCGGGCTGGCCACGCCCGGCCCGCTCCAGTCCCCGCGCGGCGCGCTCGGCCTCCTCATCGCGCTCCACACCGACGACGAGGCCGTCGCATCCGGCTTCAAGGCCAGATATGTTTTCGAGGTGAACAATTTGTTACAGTCCGTGTGATACTTCTTGAAGTTACAGCTCACATTAAATTTGCACCTTTTTATCACTGTAGTATATAGCTAAACATAGGATGTAACCCAGTGTTTTGCTGATGCTCGTAATATAGGCAGGGTCTTTCTTAATATGCTGACGGTTTTAGGGGTATGATCAGATCATCAAAGTGACAACTATTTTCTATACCAACATCAAAATCACGAAAAAAAAACTGCTGTCCCATAAATTTGGGTTGAGTAGGTTTGTAGTTTGGTATGGAACAGCAGATTAGCAATAAGCCACGGTAGTCCAGTTGCCTGCAGTGTAGGAGGCGATGGTTCGATCCCCGTCCAGGCCGACTCGTACCAATGAATTTTTCGGAATTTATGTACGATTTGTAACACCACTGGCTTTTCGGTGAAGGGAAACATCGTTAGGAAACCTGCATGCTTCAATTTCGAGTTTATTGTACCCACTGTCCATTACAAGTGGCGACGCGACGGGCTCACTCCCCGTCACACTGGATAGATTTTCGGTACTAGTGAAAAGTGGATGTTCTGAGGTTTCAGAATATCTCTGACTACACCCTCGGGTTATATAGTCGTGACCATATGCTATGCTGTATAGTGCCCTTAAAATATTGTGGCCAAGATAATAATAGATAGTTGTTGGGGAAAAGTGCGGAACCGACCCTAAGGTCGTCTTGGGTTCGAATTCCGATTCGGTCATGGATGTTATATGTTTGTGCCATCGTTGTATCGTTTCCATATTAAAATGCCTAGTAGATTTCGTTTTGGATCATTAAAATGTATGTGCCTCTGAGCATTATACATACATACATAAACTCACGCCTTTTTCCCAGAGGGGTAGGCAGAAACTATAGATTTCTGAGAGATTCAGAGACTTTGGGCGGTTCTGACACACCTCTCTTGCTTCCTCTAAGTCCATACATCTTGTCATACATTTCCTTCGATTTCGGCTACTTTTAACCTAGCATTTTTAATGACGTCCCTGACTTGGTCTAGGTACCCTCTCCGCGGAGCGTTATTTATTAATTAATTCAATCATTGGCTGATTTCGGAGATAAGGTTCAGCACAATCAAGGACTGCGCTCACGATCTGTGCCGGCAGCAATAATATTGTACGTGTATTTGTGGTTGCAGCCCGCAAAGTCAATATTCGGTGACTGCGGCGGGAACATGTCTGGCGCTGAGTGGGGCGTGATCACGTCGCCGCGGTTCCCGCTATCGTACGAGCCGCCGTCGCGCGGCGCCGCCTCCAGGGTCTGCAACTGGTTCGTCACCGCGCGCCCTGGGAAAAGACTATTGCTCAATTTTGAACATTTCGCTGTTGAAGGACATCTCACAGGTATGACCTTTATTCTTCCATACTGGGATACTGTCTTTTATTGTTTATTTTCCGCTGAAGAATTAAATACCCACCTTTGTAGATATACCATGATGTGACTCCTAACGAAAACATGATATAACCGTTAAAACCCGTTAAAACAAGAAAAACGTGGTATCTTGCGTGCTCATTTTAACATGCGTAAAGAAACAAAGACGGAGGCGCATCTTGATTTTTCTCGGGGGTGGATGGTATGCTAGGTCTATTGATTCGGTTTTTTATAGACTGCAGCAGTCTTGGAAAATTTTAGTTAGGTCCCAATGTACGTTTCAAGCAAGTCGGTCAAATCAGGTAATATTTTTCTTAATCGAAGGTATTAGATTAGGTATGAATCTTTCACAAATTGTCGTAACATCTTCCAGAATTCTTCTAACATAGGAAATGTGTACGTGTCCTGGTCAGTTTTTAGGGGCGGCTTGAAAGATTACCAACATAATCGACTCTTGACGGCCAGATATATTCTATTATTTGGAAATAACGCCACAACAGTCAATTAAAACGTTCGCTTATCTTATTACAAGGGCTGGTAAAGCCAGCAACACTTTGAACGAATGGAATCTTTTGTGTTGACCCCTATCGACATTTTATTTTCTTTGCCCTTCAAAAACATGGTTAATGATCTGTCGGTTTTGGATAGGTAGGTAGTACAAGGAGGCTTATGCGTTTAGTCTGATGTTAACCTTAATTTCAGAGCGTGGATGCCCGGCAGCGGTGCTAAGGCTGTGGTACGAGAGCCCGGGTCCGCCGCTCGAGCTGTGCGGGGAGAAGGCGCCCACCGACCGCTGGCAGTACCTCTCCTCCTCCAACTCGATCAGGCTCTCGTAAGTTGCTATCTGATTAAATCACACCGGGATTTCTTCGAGTCAATGGCCTCCTGACTTAGGTATCTAACGCTGGCTGTTAACGCAGCCAGGTCTTTGGGTCTGGTGTTTGTTGTGCCTACTTCCTGCGCGGTCAGACTCACTGGGTGAGACTCCGTCGGGGGAGGCCCCGTGAGCCGCTAGCAACAGGAAAAGTGATGTGAAAGGTCCAGGGAGCAGGGTGTCAATCATGTGGCGGGAGGGGGGACTCAACTGCCTCTATGACTACTCGTAGATAATGAGGAAAGAGCTACATGCGCAAATATCCTTGTTGTTTGGCGTCTGATGAAACTGTTCAGGGTCTCATTCTCCAGGTCCCTCTAGATTGTAGCGTCTCTGACGAAATATGGGACGTCTACAAGTGTACGGAGGCTCAGCGACCGCTGGGCACTCAGCTGATCTCGGTGTCCTCAGCTTGAGCGTCCGTGTTCGCAGCTTCGACTGTCCATCTAGGCATAGAGTTTATCTAAGGTAGCGGTGTACATGCAGGTTCATAATAGCGGACAAGTCGGTGGGCGCGGCGGGGTGGCGCGCGGTGTGGACCGAGGTGACGGTGCCGGAGGGGGGCGCGTGCCCGCCCGGGCCGCCGGGCGAGTGCGCCGGCGCCTGCCTGCCGCCCGCCGCCGCCTGCTCGCGCCTGCTGCACTGCGCCGGCGCGCCGCCGCAAGACTACCCGCACTGTTAGTATACACACCTCTCTATATAGGTATCTACGTCTGTGAGTACGGTCTGCGGTGCGAGGCTGAAAGATGATTCACGCTATACCGTGCAGTCTCAAGCCGAGCCTCGACGACTGTCGACTAATATCTATCTCGTACATTCATACATAATTGTATATTAGCATAGCATAGCATATGCTCACGACTATATTCCCTCTGAGGGGGTGGGGTGGTCAGAGATATACTAAAACTGAGAATATCTACGTTTCACTAGTAGTACCGAAACTCTGTCCAGTATGACGGGTAGTGAACTCGTCGTCGCTCATAATGGACTATGGGTACATTACATGCATAATATTATAATACTAGATGATTTTTTAAACATTTTTAGAGGTGGTTGAGACCATCAAACTGAACTTCATCCTAAAGTACCTAGGTAGGTTTTGCGTTTAATAGGTATGAACATCAGCATATTTATTTTTTTAGCTATATCAGGTTTGCTCCCATAGTAAAAGTTGCTCTTTTTGATGATCTGAACCACCCTTGAAAAATAAGAAAGTATTTATTTAAAAAATCACCCAATAATCCAGTATACGTAGGTAGGTACTGCATGAGACTGTTAAGATCGAGGCTCGGCTCGATGCAGCGTGGATCATCTTGAATTCTACTTTTGTTGATGGTATTACCAAGTTCTAGAATTATTTTGGTCAGGTTTGAGTACTTACCTACTTAATAAGGAGGGAAAGTCTTTTTAGAGGAAGATGTATCAGTTATTTGAAATCTAACAGTGCATCCCAGATAGCAAATCTTCGTCATAATGGCATGACATGACAAAAAATTACGCCATTTAATGGTATGACAGTATTGACCCTACATTGTGTAGGGTAATACCATTAAATGGCAGAATTTTTTTTGTCGCCGACGTTAAATTGCTACCTGTGCGACCACTAATTGAAATGGGATATTACATGAATTAATTACTTATTTATTCATGATTTGGGATTTAATTAATTTAAAACGTTTTGTGACACAATTAGGTATTCAATCCTGTTTCGACATTATAATTCTATATACATGGTTTAAAAACATGAGTAGAATTCACTTAGCATGGACACAATGATACTATTATGAAATATTTAAACTTATTTTCGTTTGAGACTATACAGAATACCATTGTCTAGGTTATTAACATCCATATTTTTTTTACTAAGTTTTATAAATATTTTAGTCATTTTTAAAATTATAGGTGTGTCTTTCCATATCGAACTAAGGGATCCTAGTAGACATATCGAAGTTTGTTACATTATAGCACTTCAGCTCTTACTTCCATTTGTACAGGTCTCTATTAATTTAGTTATAAGTTAAAAATTTATTTATTTCTAAGCAAAACCAGTAAAATATTTTCTAAATTCCTAAAACTAAAAATTTCACTGTATATTATGTACAATTGGCACCGCACTTTGCATATTATCCACTTATTATAATTGTATCTACACTATTGCATTTGTCGTCGCATCTTAGGGAAAAAGTAATTTCTAAAATATAAATTAAATATTTAAAATGTAGATGTTGATGAATTCTTGCGCGGAGTAAGCAGTACTTATCTTCCTTTCTAAAAATACCATAAAATATAGCTTATAGTCCAACATGAAACACTATGTTGCAACCTTCAGCTTTTCCGAGGCCTAGCACACGGCATGTAACAAGACTTTTATCTCACTTAGATAGGTACGCGCAAAGTGAAAGAGTCAAGTAGTCTAGTGTTGCCGTGCGACTAGCACTGCCGCGCCTTACGAGTTGCTCTCTTTTATTTTGCTTACATCTGAGCGAGATAAATGGCGTGATATAGCCTTATTGCGACATATGTTTGGGCCCCTGACATATATATACAGTAACTATATATATTTAATTATTATATATTATATCTGCTGCTGCTTACTCCTGCTTTTATCTTCTATATTGTTGTAAGATATTGTATCTAAAACACAGTAGAAATGTTAATCAAAAAATTCTTAAAAATATGTTATGTTCACTGTACTTTAAACTTCTCAGTATAATTAATGGTGGTTCAATGCAATCTTTGTCTCAAAGGATTTTGTAATATCTGTAAACGTTAGGAAGATAGGTGTTTAGAAAGTTTACTAAAACTTATATTGTTGTTGGTGAATTAGCAGAATATATTGAGTACGTTGCAAGAATATGGCCATTTTTATTTATATACTACGCCCCTTTTATCTTTTTAACTAAAACTATCTAAATGTTTTCATATAAAATCATTCTTGCATTCATAATTTTTAAATACTTACACTTAACTATTCCTAGTTTTGTTCCTTTCTTCTCTTCTTAAATACTGTGATGACTCAGGAGAGTTCAAATTTAAAATAATAATAAGTTCTGTCTTTGTAATATTATTGTATTTTTGAGTTTAGTATTGTAGTTAAAGTTTATAGAATTTTGTGAATGTTTTGAATTCCAATGGGACGAAGCTTGCATTGAGTCATCGCACTATGGGGCCCGGGGCGCATTTTTCATAAGTAATTATAATACGTTTTATGAAAAAAATAACACTTTCTGATAGGAACTGGTTTTCTCCATGTATCAAATTCATAGTAAAGTTTCTAAGTACCTACAGGACGAAAAACGCAAAAAAGCATTATGTTTTAGTAAGTAGTGGATACTAGGGAAATTGTTCTAAAATGGGCTTGAGTTGCGTTTCATTCACCTCAATCTCACCTGATGAAACCTGCATAAGTAATGACGAAGCAGAGAGTGGAATCCGACAGAAGAAACCTATTCATACTTCTGATATCGTGTCTGGTAAAAGTATTATACAAGGCGCAAACTGAACAAGTTTCACTATAGGACCAATATCTCTAAAAAAATCTGATGTTCCATAGTAAACTACAAATCTACTCGAGCTAAATGTATGGGACAGCAGATTTTTTTTCGTGATTTTGATGTTGGTCCCATAATGAAAGTTGTTCAGTTTGATAGTGTAAACAACCCCCTTAAAAGTTTAAATGTTTATTTTTACTTTTGTAACACCTTGTGTACTCGTTCAATCACAAACTTTGTTACAACCTCTGAAAAGTAATTACAATTCTAGCAAAGTTCACTTTATCCCAGACCAGGTAGCAAGCTGAAGGGTCAGCAACGAAAAAGAATTACGTCATTGACCTTAGGGTCAATACTGTCGTTATGACGTCATTAGCCGATTTTGCTACCTTGGAAGTTTTAAAAGGCACATTTTATTTATACAAAAATTAAAGTCTACTGCATTTTTTGCGATTTATGTCCGACCTCTTACTGATGCCAGATAATAATTTTGAAAAAATGTTCGCACATAACGCTAAAAAAATAAAATATTCTCCTGACTTTTAACGATAATTTGGGGAGGTTAAACTGTAGTCGTATCAGAAAGTGTGTGCCCCGGGCATCATGCGAGCCGGGCCGGGCCGGGCCGGGCGTGTAACGGGCTGGTATGCTCAGGCGGTAGGGCGCCGGCGCGCCGCAGCGCCGCCCGCGCCGAGCTGCTCGCCGCGCTCGTGCTCGTCGCGCTCGTGCTCGCCGCGCCCGCGCCGCGCTGACCGCCGCGCCGCGTGAGTGCGCGTAGCCCAGCCCAGGGCCAGGGAATGCTCATCCAAGCGACGGCTTATCACTCACGTGCTTGCGCTATTTAACTATATGCTTTGCGTTTGTCACATTTTTTTAATTTACACGGGTGGAAACTGATTTCTTGGCCAAAAATACAGATTTTACTGACTAAAACCCTCTAAAATACTGACTATTTACAAGCAATTCTCTAAAATACGAAATACGAATGTTAGTTGCTGTTAGTTAAGTATGTTAATAATATATGGAGCATGTTTGTGAATAAGTAAGAAAAATCACTGGAGCACGTCTCCCACATGCTTAAAAGGATTAAGAGAACAAATTCTAAATTAAAGGCAAGTTTAGGGACCTACCGAAAAGAAAAAGATATGTTAGAGATTTTTAAGGACTGCCACTCCAAAACGGATTTTTTTTTTACCTCATTCTACTGAAACCAGACCACTTTTGTGGGAACGTAGCCCCTGACATAACTGACCATTTTTCGAAAAAACTGCCATTTACTGACCTTAGCCTAAGAAACTGACTCTTAGTGACTTTACTGATCATTTTCCACCCCTGAATTTATGACTGTATCTACGCGACGCACGGTATTCCGTTTTCACCAAGAAGTTGTTTTCAAAAGCATTAGCGATGCGTGCTATCCTAAAAATGTTAACGCATGCAATTTAAATATATCAAATAAAAATAACTTAGTCGCCTTTGACGACAAAGACTATAATTGACGACACGGGACGGGAAGAAATGGGGTTTTAATTCGGGGACCGAACTAAATATTACTGTGTAGGTTTCTGGTACCTACTAAATAACATTATTATTATTATTTATATTAAAATAATATTACATAACTATTTTACTATAGTCGCTCCACAAGGGCTGTACCACTCCGCACGTAGCTGTACGGCGAGATGCAGGGGTAGAGAAGCCCGTTCCGTTCTGCCATTCCGTTGAAGACTTATTCCACGAGGGGATAGTCAGAGATATTCTGAAACCACAGAACATCCACGTTTCACTAGTACCGAAACTCTGTCCAGTGTGACGGGGAGTGAGCCCCTCGCTACTTGTAATGGACAGTGGGTAAAATACATGCCTCGAGCAGGTTTCTTCACGTTTTCCTTCACCGAAAAGCCAGTGGCGTTGAGGACTTCCTCGGCGGCTACTCTTTTTATTTTCACCTGACTTTGTGACTGTGTTAAAAGCGATAGACGATAGAAATGTGACAAACGCAAAATCATTATAGAATTACCTTGTCTTCTTTAGATACCTTCATTATCCGTTACAATTATGCTTTTGTAAAATGTACTGTTATTTTTTTTCTACTGCAAACCGTTATTAGGATTGTATTGTTAATTTATGTACAAAAGCCCTATTATATCTTTTGATACTAAATTATTTAGTCGCCAAGAATCTACCAAAACATGATTCCCACAATGTTATGTAACCAAAATGCTTGTCTGCTACCAATATTCATCAACACAATTTAAGTTGTTGCCTTAAATTATGAACCATACTAATTAAGAAAATTCAACAAAATTTTATACTAACTTGAGTTTACAGCCATTTAAGATAATTTAAGGCGACTAATCTTAAATTGCTTCATCTCTCACTCTGCTTCATCTATCTGTTTCAACAATTTCAACTAAATTATAATTGTTGCATGTTGTTAAACGTAAAGATAAAACTAAACAATTAAAAAAACCTTTAAAACTCCCACCTAATGATAGCTTTACAAAATTCATTGGACATACGTCTTGATTAGGAACTATTTTGTTGAACTTCCAACTTTTTTTATCTTAATAAACTTATTCAGAATGTGGTGATAAGTACACGACTGATTGTGAGACCCAAATGCTTTACTAGTCATCTTAAAGCATTAAATTCAATAAATCGCTGATCTCCATACTTGAATAATGATCCGTCTGAGTAAATGGTAATATTTGGTGTATAATTCTGTACCTAAATCCGGATCAGAAAAATAAAAAAAGCCTGGTGCAAGAAATTAGTTACAATTATTTTCCGCAACACGTTATTCTTTTTATTTGTTTTTCTG